>JANHGC010006216.1:282070-294725 GCA_027560395.1 Boaedon fuliginosus | reverse complement strand
GTCGCCGCGCGGGGGACGATGGGATCCGCCGCCCGTTTGGGAAGTCATGAGGCTGGGGGTGGGGTGCGTGCGATGCCGTCTGTCAAACTGCTCTTGCTTAGATGGACCGGACCTCAAAAACTTTTATACCGTCCTCCCCACTTCTGGGGGGGGCGGGAGTCACGGGAGCCGCGTGGGGAAAAGGCCGCCGGTTGGGGAAAGTCTGCTGTAGACGCCACCCCCACCCCCAACTTTTTAGCACAGGGGTGCAACATGGGTGCTGCTGGTCCCGTGTTGCAAAAGGAGGGGTGATCTCTCTTGTGCGAGCTCTTGTTCCTGTCTTTTCATTCTGTCTTGTGCTCACCCCCCTCCTGCCTGATTTCTCTTGAAATGGAAAAACAGAAACGAAACAAAACCTAGAAAGCATGGGCCTGAGTTTTGACAGCTCACTTTTCTGTTAGTTGTCCTTTCCCCCCTTAAAGCTGCAGGTAAAGTATGGGATGGGAAGACAGTGGAAGGTTTTTTCCCTCCACCACAACCTGGGTGCCAAAAGAGAGGTGCCGCCGGGCACCCTTAGGAAGGCGGTGTGTGAACCGGCATTGGCAGTGGGGTAATCGTCCTTTGCACTCTCTTTAATATTTCCTCCTGTTTATCTCAGCTGTCAGGAGGGTTGCCTGAAATCCTCTGCCTTAACTGTCATTTTTTTCCCCTGCTGGTAGTGAGATTGCGGAGCAAGAGTGAACTGTCAGAAGTAGCACCAACTGTTGGCATTCCTTCACTTTCTCTCACTCACCTTCCCCATTCTCTCCCCCCCCCACTTCTCCCTCTCTTTCTACCTTTGTGCATAGCTGTGGTTAAACATGAAATGGGTGAGCCATTTTCACTACAGTGAGTGGGTCATTGTTAGAAGGCAGGAAGGAAAACATGGGATTAGCAAGAAGTGTCAGTAAAGGGGAATCCTCCTTGGCATGCTAACAGATTGTCTTCAGTCAGTTCCCTTCCTTGCATGTTGGGGGGACAAGGACAGAAGGGGAATCAGCATGATGAAATTAGTGGGATTTCTCCTCAAAGCAATGGGGTGGCATGGCAATGGTTAAATGACCATCTAAATTAGCTAAATTACCATCAGCATAACATTGGTACTACCCCTCCACTTTTAAGTGCCCATTGGGTTTGCTCCAGGTTACATATTGGTATATACAACAGAATTATAAAGTGATTGATTCATCCTCCCACCATCCTTCCATGCATTCTCCTTAATTCCTGCTCCTTGCCTAGCCGAATGGTTCCCTGTGGGATGAAGAAAGCAGTGTGAGAGAGCAAGGTATGCTTGGGACTGGGCCGAGAGCCTCTTTCCTTCCTCCTCACTTGTAAACACGAGTGTCCCAGAGTCTCCCAGAGGCTTTGAATTAAAAAGACGGAATACATCGTTAATAATATAAGAGTGTTAGCTTCATCAGTCTCAATATAGCCGGTAAAGCTCCAGCATAAAAACAAATTGAATTTACTTTTGAAAAGAAAGGCAAGTGAAATACTTCCTCTAAAACAGGTCAGCACTGGGGAAATCTTTCTTGGAATTATTTCCCTTAATGTAATTTAATTCCGTACAAATAGCATGATGCCAGCATTTGGATAACCGTGGCCACTTTCTTCCTTATGCAACTGAGAATGGGATTATTTTCAAACTTGTTTCTTTTTCACATCTTTGATTGATGGTTAAAAATAAAATCTCCTTTGAGTAGAGTTTAACTCGTGATGGCCTCATAAATATGTTCAGATACTGGTAGGAGGGCTTGTTTTCTTTGGGCAACAACACAGAACTGATTTACCGTTGCCTTCTTAAATGTTTCTTGACTTCCCACCCCAATCTACAGCTCTATGATCTCCTGTGGTCTCCCATATAAATACTGACCAGGTCCAGACCTCCTTAGTTTTTTGCAATCAGTCATGTTTAGCAAAGTGCTGCCATTGATACTAAATGTTTACTACAGAATTCTACACAGTAGGGTTTTCAAGACGTGCTGAATTCTACAGCTCCTAGAATTTATTTCCTGTATTGCAATTTAGTGACAGCAACATTCAAGTCTTAGAAATTAGCATCGTTATCTGAAGCAGAAAGAGAACACAGGAATTAGTGTTTAAAACAATCCCTCCAAGTATCACAAGTGCACTGATAAGTGTGATAGCCACTCAAAACAATATGATCCAGAGTCACCTGGTATGATTGCTGTGTGATTGTGGTTTTTGATTTTATTGTATAGGACTGTTTTTATATTGTGTTGTTAGCCGCCTCGAGTTCCCTTCGGGTGAAGAGAGGCGGGGTATAAATTTAATAAATAAATAAATAAATTGTAATTCTTTTGCATGTCTTAGATCACAGTTGTGTGTTGACCACAATTATTAACATGTGTTGTGTAAATTGACACTTGAGACTGCTGTACAGTAGGATATGCAAGTATTCAGATAAGGCTAGAAGATACAAGGGGAGCTTTGTTGAAAATCTAGATTTTCAAATCTAGATTTTCAAATCTAGAAGAGAAAAGAAGCAGGTTGGCAGGTAGCTTCTTCTGACCCCTGCAGGCTCAAGGCAACGAATTTTGTTGGCAAACATACTACAGGTGATAAGGATTGATTGTAATTACAGATGTCTCCTGATAGTGCTGCTATCCATCTGCATAATTTAGCAGTAAACCGGAATAGGATGAAGAATAATACCTGTTTTAAAAGACGTGCAAAGTTATGCCAGTCATATTTACAACGTGCCTGTAATACTTGTTCTGATCCAGTTGTTTTGCCCAGTTGATTTTCTGGATCATCCAGGTCTCCATTTGCCTTTCTGGTTTCGACTGTGCTTAAATCAATTGGGGTTAAATAGATTCCATCCTAGGAATCCAGGAGGGTTGCTGAAGCCTGTGCACTTTGGACCTGGGTGTTGGTTGATGCCTACTGTGGTAAACCTAACCATCCCTGCTCTTCGTTCTCCTTCCCTCCAGAGCCGAGGAACGCCATGGGGGTGGACTTTGACGTGAAGACTTTCTGCCACAATCTGCGGGCAACCAAGCCACCCTATGAATGTCCTGTGGACACCTGCCGCAAAATCTACAAGAGCTACAGTGGCATCGAGTATCATCTCTACCACTATGACCATGACAATCCACCGCCCCCCCAGAACACCCCCCTGCGCAAGCACAAAAAGAAGGGCCGGCACGGCCGCGCAACCAACAAGCAGTCACCCAGCCCCTCCGAGACCTCGCAGTCCCCAGGGCGGGACGTTATGACTTACGCGCAAGCCCAGCGCATGGTAGAGGTGGATCTGCATGGCCGCGTGCACCGCATCAGCATCTTCGATAACTTGGATGTGGTGTCCGAGGACGACGAGACTCCCGAAGAGGCCCCAGAGAACAACAGCAACAAGGAGAACACAGAAACGCCCTCGGCCGCTCCCAAAGCCGGAAAGCACAAGAACAAGGAGAAGCGCAAGGACTCCAACCACCACCACCACCACCACCACAGTGCCTCAGCTGGCAACACACCTAAGCTCCCCGAGGCTGTGTACCGAGAGCTGGACCAGGATACCCCCGATGCCCCACCTCGCCCCACCTCTTATTACAGGTATCAGTCATGGGCCGCGAGCAGAGTCCTGACGTAGGACCGCGTGTCTGAGAGAGCTTAAGTGGGGCGGGGCGGAGGATCCTTTAATCTGGAGTCTCGGCTAGAGAGAGAGAGAGGAGGGCTCCTTAAGAATCTGTTTCCCTCTCCTAGGGTGGCTTCTGACTGCACCTTGTTCCGGTTTGGAGACCAAGGTAATCTGTTTTCAGAGGGTGGGGGGAGGCAGGAGGAAGACAGAAAGAGGGACAGAAAGAAGGGTCTTTCTGTTTGGGAAGTGACTCCATTGGGATACAGGTAGTCCTCGACTTGAGACCACAATTGAGCCCAAAGTTTCTGTTGCTGAGTGAGATAGTTGTTAAGCGAGTTTTGCCCCATTTTACAATCTTTCTTACACCACAGTTGTTAAGTGAATCACTGCCGTTGTTAAGTTAGTAACACGGTTGTTAAGTGAACTTGACTTCCCCAAAGTTGACGTTGTTGTCAGAAGGTCACAAAAAGTCAGATTCTCTAGTTCCTTTTAGCCCCCTCTTGTTTTGACTTCGAAAAGTATCTTGTACTGAATGAAACTGGTACATTGTGTTTTTTCCCCCAATTGTAACAACACTACTTAGCCTGTTCCACTCCGCTTCAATAACAGAAGTTCCTAGGTTTTAAAGGTTTCCTATTATGACATGGCGTTTTCTTTCTAAGCAAGAAAAAGAAAGTGGGACTTGGGTATACGCATATACATCACACACGTCATGACTTCTTGGCATAAATGAGGCAAAAGGCACATTGTTTGGCATTTGCACCATGACATACCTAACAAAAATTACATGATTTGTACCATTTGTGTTTTGTTTATTTATTTATCTATTACATTTTATGCTGCCCAACTCCCGAAGGACTCTGGGCAGCTTACAACATAGATAGCAATAGCACTCAGATGTTATATACGGCTTATCAGAGCTTTACAACTCTCCCCAAGCAGTTACAGAGTCAGCCTATTGCCCCCAAATAATCTGAGTCCTCATTCTACCAACCTTTAGAAGGATCGAAGGCTGAGTCAGCCTTGAGCCCGGTGAGATTCGATGTGACAACCTGTTGAACAAGTCAGCAGAGATAGGCTGCAGTGCTGCATTTAACCACTGTGCCACCGAGGCTCTTGTTAAATCACCATGACTTCTAGTGGCTATGTATAGATCGATCGATCGATTGATTGTGTGTCATTAAGTTGGTATTGACTCTTGGTGGCCACATCGATAGATTTTTCTCCACGATAATCTGAACCTAACTTGGTCCTTCCACCCATGGCCACTGAGCCCCTCCACATCGCTGTTGGTTTCCTCCTTCTGTCTCCTTCCACCTTTCCCAGCATTAGAAGCTTCTCCAGGTAGATGTGTGTAGGGCAGAGATAAAGTGCAACTAGATTAGGGATTCATTATTATGGTTCTGTAATCAGAGGAAGCAATAACTGACACTTGACCCCTTGACCGGAGACTCTCTGGCACCATTATTGGACTTTTACTATCAGGATTCTGGGAAGTAAAATCTAGAAAATCTGAAGGGAACCAGGCTGAATTAGAACTTACTGTAGCAGAGAACTGAAGTGATGGTGACACTTTCAGACTGCTTAAAGTAGGTGTAAGGATGCTCAGTAATGCCCTGTTTCCCTGAAAATATGACCTCCCTTGAAAGTAGGACCTAGCTTGATTTTTACACGTGCACCCAATATACGTGTGCCCCTAACTAATAGGTTAGTCAGTGGATGTCATCCCCTGAAAATAAGACCTGGTGCCCTTTTTTGGGTGGCAAAAAATTATAAGACAGGGTCTTATTTTGGGGAAACACGGTAGATAGCAGCCCTGTAGGCCTTCCAGACTCCTATTTTCCTCAGCCTTGCACTTTCTCTCTCTCTCTCTCTCCTTTTAGATACATTGAGAAGTCAGCAGAAGAGCTGGATGAGGAGGTTGAGTACGACATGGACGAGGAAGATTACATCTGGTTGGACATTATGAACGAACGCCGGAAGACAGAAGGGGTCAGCCCTATTCCTCAGGAGGTCTTTGAATATCTAATGGACCGGCTGGAGAAGGAATCCTATTTTGAGAGTCACAACAAAGGTGACCCAAATGCCTTGGTCGATGAGGATGCCGTCTGCTGCATCTGCAATGACGGGGAATGTCAGAATAGCAACGTCATCCTTTTTTGTGACATGTGTAACTTGGCTGTGCACCAGGAATGCTATGGGGTCCCTTATATCCCAGAAGGCCAGTGGCTGTGCCGCCGCTGCTTGCAGTCGCCTTCCAGGGCCGTGGACTGCGCCCTGTGTCCAAACAAAGGCGGCGCCTTCAAACAGACAGACGACGGGCGTTGGGCCCACGTGGTGTGCGCCCTCTGGATCCCCGAAGTCTGTTTTGCGAACACGGTGTTCCTGGAGCCCATAGACAGCATAGAACACATCCCACCAGCCCGCTGGAAGCTGACCTGTTACATCTGCAAGCAGCGAGGTTCTGGGGCCTGCATACAGTGCCACAAAGCGAACTGCTACACAGCCTTCCACGTTACCTGTGCTCAGCAGGCTGGGCTCTACATGAAAATGGAGCCTGTCCGAGAGACGGGGGCCAATGGCACTTCGTTTAGTGTCCGGAAGACAGCTTACTGTGATATCCACACGCCGCCTGGCTCAATGCGACGCTTGCCTGCCCTCTCCCATAGCGAAGGGGAGGAAGAAGAGGAGGAGGAAGAGGAGGATGGGAAAAGCTGGAGTTCGGAGAAGGTGAAAAGGGCCAAGGCTAAATCCCGGATCAAAATGAAGAAGGCAAGGAAAATCCTGGCTGAAAAGAGAGCCGCTGCGCCAGTGGTATCAGTCCCATGCATACCTCCCCACAGGTAGGGCAGCCTCCATGCTCAGCTTCTTCATCGGATACATTCTCGGCTTCTTATTTACACGGATGATGTCCCAATGTAAATAGATACATTGGAGTGCTGGCTTGTTTGTTTGACCGTGAGATTACTACCATCAGGACTATTCTGAATGGTTGGCCTAAACTGAGAAGGGCTAGGTTCAGATGGATTTTACGTTTTGGTCGTATGATAATCAGAAATGCACGTAGGAACAGCCTTTGGCTGCAGTTGCTTTCCAGTGTTTCTTGGAATAAAGCAAGATAATACATTTTATAAACAGATAAAATATCCCCTTCCAAGTACAGATACATCTGGTAGCATTTTAAATAGCAAATAACATAGGTACATATTTAGTTACAATAAGAGAGCTTGTCTAGTATCACTCAGAAACTGTTGCAGCTGAGCATGCATTTGCACTGTTCCTTTCTCCCTTTATAATCTATGAATACACCTGTATATCCAGGTGAAGGTGCGGCAACTATGCTCCTTAGGGGTTTGGTGAAATTCAGTAGAATATTTCAGATTTCTTCTCTGCTCGGCTTTCCAATAAGATCACATCTCTTTGCTTTGCTAGTGTGGAATAGCAGTTGGAAGGGTTTCTTCTTCTTAAGCAATCATTTCAGATGCAAGGAATTACACAGGTAGTCCTTGACTTGCAACCATAATTGGGATTGGAATCTCCATCGTTAAGTGAGGTGGTGACTAAATGAGTCAAGCCTGATTTTTACAAGCTTTTTTGCTCTTCCTGTTAAGTGAATCATATACTGGTAGTCCTTGACTTACGACCACCATTGAGCTCCAAATGTCTGTTGCTAAGCAAGACAGTTGTTCAGTGAGCTTTGCCCCACTGAACGACCTTTCTTGCCACAGTTGTTAAGTGAATCACTACAGTTGTGAAGTTAGTTACACAGTTGTTAAGGGACCCACATGGACTTTGCTCATCAGAAGGTCGCAAAAGGGGATGACATGATCCCGGGACGCTGCAGCCGTCATAAATGTGAGTCTGTTGCCAGCTGTCTGAATTTGGATCACGTGACCATGGGGATGCTGCAATGGCCGTGTGAAAAAACGGTCATAAACTCACATTTTTTTCAGTGCCGTTGGAACTTTGAATGGTCTCTAAATGAACTGTTGTAAGTCGAGGACTCCACCCGTTAAGTGAATCCGGCTTCCCCACTGATTGTGTCATCAGAAGACGGTTTGTTAGAGTCAGAAATGGCCATGATGTGACTCTAGGATGCTGCAAAACTTTGTAAATATAGGCTGGTTGCCACACACCTGAATTTTGATCCTGTGACTGTAGGACATAAGTGTGAGGACCAGTTATAAGTCAGCCCTGTTGTAACTTGAAACAGCCATTAAGCAAACGGCCGTATGCTGAGAACTCCCTGCATCCGCCGTCCCCTTTAAAGCAGAATTGGAGTTGCTTTCAGATCCCTTGAGAAATGTTATTAATGGACTGAGAACCCGAAGCCGCCGCTTGCCTAATCAGTTTGGCAGCCATGTTGCTTTCTGGAATCTCTTGACCTTATTCTTTAATTTGGCTCCTGTCTTCCCATGAAATTATTATAAGAAAGCAGCTAAGGTGTACTTGGTTTGGTCTCTCCTCCTGTTCCAGGCTTCCCTCCCGCCGTTCCCCGTCATCCTGACTGCGGTTGGGGAGAAGGACTGGAAGTGAGGTGAATGGGGTATGGCCTATACCAGTGGCACCTCATTTTCCAGAAGCTTCCCCTTCCTTGTGGAGCTGCATGGCGGAGATTGAGAATGCTGTGAGCTGCTAATTTTTTTGAGTTGGGGGGTACTTTTTATACAGGTAGTTTTCGACTTAACAACAGTTCGCTTAGTTCAACGTTAGGACAGCACTGAAAAAGGTGACTCTTATCCATTTTTCACAGTTATGACCTTTGCAACGTTCCCCCCCATGATCAGGTGATCAAAATCCAGCCGCTTGGGTTCATACTTAAGACCGTGGCTGTGTCCTGGGGTCATGCGACCCCCCTTTTGCGACCTTCGGACGAGCGAAGTCAAGGGGAAAAGCCAGATTCACTTAACAACCTGGGTTACTAACTTCACAGCTGCAGTGATTCAATTAACGGCGGCGGCAAGCAAGGTCGTAAAATGAGGCAAGACTCGCTTAACAACTGTCTCCCTTAGCAACAGAAATGTTGGGCTAGTTGTGGTCGTAAGGTGAGGACTAACTATACTTTAAATTCCTGGCTGTCCCGTAGTTTTTCAGTGTTCGTGGCTCTGCTTTAAAAGTGCTTTAAAATAGGGCTACTGTAGCTAAGTTGTAAAACCCCAAATGAGCACTCGGTGGCAGCAAGTGGTTACGATTTCTGCTCCTCTTTGTTCTGCTCCTTGATTTTTGATCTTTTGCGTGTGAATTCTTTTTCTGCTCTATTCTTCACAACCTATATACTTCTGCCCTTTTTAAACCAATCCCCCCCAGAGTTAATAAAACCAGTTTCCACTAAGTGCTCTTTCCTCTGTGGCTCAAAGGTTAGGCAATCAGCACATACAGCATCTCATACTGCTATAATGCTTTTTCTTGGGCAAAGGGTTGCGTTGCTGTGACTAGCAGCTGCTGGCATTGTTAACTGGAAGGGATTTGTGGCTTCTTCTAGGAGAGGAAGGAAGCAGCAGCTGCAAGTGGAATTAATCTTGAGCGTTGGTAACTTGCTGAAATGAAACCGAGGAGATATTTGAAACCATGTCAAATTGAGTGTTAGTTGACTCTTTGTAACTGCCACTATCGGCACCCAATTAATTTTATTTTCCTCTCACCCTTCTTAGTCTCTGCAGCCAAATTTTAATGTTGGAACCTTGGATGGGATAGTTATACCTGACTTAGGAAAATTACGTGCGAGACAAACTTGTTGAACAGGTTTTGTCCCGTCTTCTAATTCCAGATGAACCCTTACTTAAGAACATAGATTGATTATTTATTGTATTTGCATGCCGCCCATCTCACTATTAAATGACTCCAGGTGTCTTATCTTAAAAAAAGATAAATATCAAACAATTAAAAATTTTGACATGCTTTCATTGAAATCGTCAGCAGATTTTTGACTCCGATAGTACCTAAGAAGGTGATTGTGAAGCAGGCATGTGAAAGTTTAGCAGAAATTATATTTTTAAGCCCTTGCTTAGATAGGTTATTGTGCAATCTTTCCCAACCTGTTGCAATCCAGCGTATGATGTAGTTGACAACAATTCCTTCAGTCTTCCCCCAACAGATTCTGGAATTACACATTCGTTTTTTTGCTCTTGTTCTGTCCATCAGGCTGAGTGCTGAAAGTTGCCTTTGTAGCAGCTTTAAGTGTCAGGCTTGTCCTGACTTGAACATTTAGGAAAGAAAGACCCTAGCGTCCATTTTTTTGGAGTGAAGGGTTTACTTTTACTAAAAACCAAGCAGCTACAGCATAAGCAGGAGTTGAAGCGCTTGCCCACAGCTCGGCTGAGACCCTGGTGGCGGCTTGGAATAGTGCCGCCGGCAGGGCCTTAGAGTGGGTTGTGCCTTTGCGACCTCTCACTGTCCGCAGACCTGGGAGGGCTCCTTGGTTTACTGGCGAGCTCCGGGGGATGAAGCGGCAGAAGAGACGTCAGAGCGCCGCTGAGGTCCGGGAAAGCTGGATCTGACCGAACACTACTAGGAGTCCATATTGGAACCTAGTTAGTGGCGATAAAAGCAGCAAAGCACTCTTACTATGCCGCTCTTATCACGTCCGCAGACTGTCACCCAGCCACTCTGTTTAGGGTGTCTCACTCCCTCTTGAAACCGGGGGAGGCCGAGGAACCCTTGCAAGGCAGAGCTGAGGAGTTTGTTCAGTTTCTGTCGGATAAAATCGCCCAGATTTGGTCGGACTTGGACTCTGGCTGGACAGGATCCGTGGAAATGACTGAGGCAAGTCTTAGTCCTGTTATCCGGGAAGAGTTTGTTCCTGTGGCCCCTGATGATGTGTACACGATGGTGGGTGCAATGAGTGCCACTACCTGTTTATTGGACCTGTGTCCCTCCTGGCTGGTTTCGGATCTGGATGGGGACCAACAGGCTCAGGCTCAACCCTGACAAGACTGAGTGGCTGTGGATGTTCCCCCCTCATGGTCCAGTTGATTGTTCATCGTTGATGCTGGGGGGAGAAAAATTTCTCCCCTCAGAATGGGTGCACAACTTGGGGGTCCTCTTGGATCTGCAGCTGCAATTAGACCATCATTTGGCAACTATAGCGAAGGGGGCCTATGCACAGGTTCACCTGTTGCACCAGTTGTGCCCCTTCCTGGACCAGGAGGCTCTTCTTACAGTCGCTCATGCCCTCGTCACCTCTCGTTTGGATTACTGCAATGCGCTCTACATGGGGCTGCCCTTGAAAAGCACTCGGAGACTTTAGCTGGTCCATAATGCAGCCACGCATGTGATTAAGGGTGTGCCTCGGTGCACCCATATAACACCTATCCTCTGCAAGCTGCACTGGCTCCCAGTGGTCTTTCAGGTGCAATTCAAGGTGCTAGTAACAACTTTTAAAGCCCTACATGGCTTAGGAGTGGGGTACCCTCAAGTCCGCCTTCTGCCTCATGCCTCCCAGCGCCCAGTTAGATCCCACAGGGTCGGCCTTTTACGAGTCCCTTTGGGTAAGCAATGTCAGCTGGCGGGTCCCCGAGCTAAGGCCTTCTCTGTTGGTGGAACCAACTACCTGTGGAGATTAGAACCATCCCTACTTTGTTGGCCTTCTGCAGAGATCTGTCAGTGGGCCTGGAACTGATATCCCACCCACCTCAATGGAAGAGTTTGGCTGTTGTGTGAATGTGTTAGAAAATTTTGATATGTTGTATTTTGATTGTGTTTATTACTGTTGTTAGCCACCTCGAGTTCCCCTTGACCGGGGAAGAGAGGTGGGGTATAAATCGAAATAAATAAATAAATAAATAAATAAATAAATAATGTGTCATGCTCATTTGATAATTTAATATAAGTGGGTCTAATCAGAAAAAAAAAAACTAAAACAAATTGAAAGTCTTATGTTGAGGATTACAGTATAACCGTAGCTGTTAAATACCTTACGAATGTACTAAATACAATGCATTTCTTGGTTCCTGGCTCATCACTTACTCTTACACTTCATGTTCACAGCACTGATTGTCTTCTCATTTCAATTATTCATTTCTCTTCACAACTAACCTCTATAAATGGAAATGAGAAAAGATAAGTGTGCAAATTCTACCCTCATCCCCCATAATTCTTATTATTCTAATCTGGTGCTCCAGATGTTTTGTGCTGGAGATTTCACAGAGGTGCTTTTTTTCGGTTGGCTATGATACTTGATGTTAGTAGGAATATAAATTCAAAATATCTGAAGGACAACATATAGGCTGTTCTGGCTGTATTAAAATACAGAATGGTTGTCTTCAAAGGAGAACTTCATCTATCAGCAGAAGCTTCCCCCAAGGTTTTAGAAACTTGACTTTTCAAGATTAAAGATTATTAGTAAATTATAATCACAAAGCCACTTTGGTAGAAAATAATGTTCTGATATAAAAAGACCTAATTTTGTATACAGTTTGGCCATCTTTCTTGCCTCAATAGACAAATATAAATGTGATGATGGAGCTGACAGTTCACAACCATTGCATGGCAAATATCAATGAGCAACTTTCTATTACCACTCTAAAATTTCTATACAGGCATGATGAATCCTTTAATAAAAAGAGCACCTGCATCATCCTTTATTTGTATCCATATTTTATTCAGAATTTATGAATTATGGGAATACTGTGTATATTTATAGTGCAATATGAAAAGGTTATTTTCCTGATGAATTCATTTAAATCTTAGGCATAAATTGTTAATAAGCACCAGTCTATAAATAAGCATAAAAAGGTGGGCTCTTTAAAATAAATTAGCTTCTTTAAATTTAGTGGATTATAAATATTTTTAATATCTATTTAATATTGATTTCAGCAAAATTGCTAACAGTGTTTTGCTGTGAGGTTTTCTGTAGCCCCTTTTTGACTGCAGTTTTGAAAACTATTAGTCATGCTTGGAAATAATAGGGAGCTTCATTCCAGCAAAATGTAATTCATGAATGAGAAGATGTTACATTGAGTTTATTATTTTATATTGTATAGGCTCTGCTTTTTTATTGTATGTTCGCCGCCTCGAGTTCCCCCGCAAGGGGTGAAGAGA
>JANHGC010006216.1:271897-281970 GCA_027560395.1 Boaedon fuliginosus | reverse complement strand
TGCTGGCTGGGGACTTCTGGGAGTTGAAGTCCACCCATCTTAAAATGGCTGACGTTGGGAAACACTGCTCTAGACAGTGCGTGAAGAACGGGGAAGAATGGAGAACTTCTGCTTCCAGGTGGATTAAGGAGGGAGAACCCTGACTAGCTAGTTTTTAGACACATCCAAAATGAGCTTGCTTATTTCTGGCTGCATTATTCCCTGAAAAGCAAGCAGTCCTTTTCAGTTGTTCTTCTTTTAAATGATTTTTGAAGGTACTTCTTTTAGAAGACTAGGGGTGCCTTGCTCTTGGGTGTGTTTCTTGACTGCCTGTTGCATAGTGTCTTGTGTGCCCATAGGGAATGGCAGTACCCCTTCTACGTGGGGACATTGCTCCAGATTGGGCAAGAGCTTTAAAGCCATTTTCAAGGCTGCTCTAACCTTTTCTTTTCTTGGAGCAGGACTGCCCCAGGAGTGGGATCCCGGCTTCTTAGCCTCCTTGCTCTTTTGCCCACTGCAGGTCCCAGACTACCTGGACCACATCAAGAAACCGATGGACTTCTACACAATGAAGCAGAAGCTGGAGGCCTATCGCTACCTGAACCTGGATGAGTTTGAGGAGGACTTCAACCTGATAGTCAGCAACTGCCTGAAGTACAACGCCAAAGACACCATCTTCTACCGGGCAGCCGTTCGGTTGCGGGAGCAAGGGGGCGCAGTGCTGCGACAAGCACGCCGGCAAGCTGAGAAGATGGGCATTGACTTTGAGACCGGCATGCACTTCCCCGTGGCTGGGGAGGAGGCTCCTCTGCGAAGCACCGAGAATGGTTAGTACTCATTCTCAGAGGTGGGCAGGGCCTCTCTGGAGCAACGGGAGGGCCAAACCCTTTGTCCTGCTCTGGCGTGTTAGAGCAGAGGAGCACGTAGATGTAATACGCCCATCTGGATGGCCTGGGGGCAGGGGGTAAGGGGATATATGAAAAGGAAGTTTAGAACTTCTCTGCCTGAAATTCAGTTCTAGTAAAATAGCAGGGGAAAAAGCATTTTGGGGTGAAAAAGCAGAAAACATTGGGAGAGAGAATTAGCCAAGGCAAAAAAATTGGTGTGGTAGTTTATCGTCCTGTGGGGTGTGTACATTATAAGCAAGCTTAAGTCAATGCTTCCTTATCTGCCTTGGCCAATCAGTGCAAAAGATGGAGAACGTAATAATATTCTTCTTACCTGATGTTTTTTGGGTTTGCTCATTTGCTTGCTCGCTAGGTTGATGAGCGGTCAAATAATCCCGATCCAAACTCAGTAGAGTAAATCCAGGCTTGTTTGGAATTCTGAATCCAGAACCGGCCAAACTGTTTCACTTTAGCATAGATTATCAATGATCTCTTCCTCCCGTCCCTCTGCACATTTATATAAAAATCTAAGAAATGGAGAAAAAGAGAAACTTTTAACAAAACATGCGGTTTGGAAGCTGTTCTTTGCAATGAGGAAGGAAAACTGTAGCCTTTTTACACACATATCTTTAGGTCAGAATGGGCGGTCTATCAACTTAATACATTTAAAGAAAAACATTTAATTGAATTCACATATACGTTAAATTTATATGTTGCCCATCTCATGGTCAAATGATTTTGGACGGCTTTAAGACGAAACAGATTTTGTAAAAAAGCAGAGGTTTCCTTTTCCCCCAGATGAGGAGCGGCTGCTGCTGTCGGAAAACCAAAAGCACCTGCCTCTGGAAGACCAGCTGAACCTCCTGCTCGAGCGTCTGGGCGAGGTGAGCGCCGGGAAGCAAAGTGTGAGCCGCTGCCGGCAAACCAAGATGATCAAGAAGGAGATCACCGCCTTGCGGCGCAAGCTGGCACACCAGCGGGAGACAGGGAGGGATGGGCATGGCCCCTTGGCCCGCATCATTCTGCCGACCCATAACCCCTGCGAGAAGGACCCTCAAACCGACAGCGCCGCTGAGGAGAGCAGCAGCCAAGAAACCAGCAAAGGTTGGTGGGGAGGCTAGCAAGCCTGGAGCTGCTTGTCCCTGTGCGGAATTGGGGCATTCCTTCTCTCTGGAAGCTTGCAGGGGCATCTCTTGGGAATGCTAGAGTCGGGCCACGTTAGCCTCGCTCCTCCCGGAGGTGCTTTTTCAAATGATTTTTTTCCCCTCGAAGACGTTTCGCTTCTCAACCCAAGAAGCTTCTTCAGTTCTGCTGAAGCGGTGGTGTCAGACTCAAGGCCCAGTGGATCAGATCTAGCCTGTGGGGTGCTTAGATCTGGCCTGGGGGGGCCACAAAACTCAGGGGGGGGTCACATGTAGCTCCCCCTGACTCCATTTTCGCTGGCAGAGGGCTGCAGTGGCCGAAAACAGGGCCCAAGGGGCTGTGCGTGCCCTCCCCCAAGCTCCATTTTCACTGACAGCTGCAGGAGGCTGTTTTAGCTGGCAGAGCACCCAGGCCACCACAGGCGGGCCCAACATGAATGATATCGAGCTGGCCGCACCCACCCCAGCCATGGCTACCCCGGCCTACCCCTTGCCCCCTGAGGTCAAACAGCCCTGATGCTGCCCTCAGTGAAATTGAGTTTGACATCCCTGTGCCGAAGAAACTTCTTGGTTGAGAAGCAAAACTTCTTCAAGGACAGAAAGAAAGTCCAACTTGCCTTTTGGAAAAGCACCTTTGGAGCAACTGTGAGAGTCTCCACAGGCCATTGGCCTACTCCAACTTGGCCTCTTTCATTTGTGAAGTCCTTGGAGCTCTCTGAGCTCGGTTGTTCATCTCCATACCTTTCATTACCCCAACTGCGTAACATCATCGGCGCATTGACACTTAGCTAGCCAGGTAATGAAATGTCTGCAAGTAAACAATCAAAATCAAAGAGCTCCAGGAAGTTCACAGTTCAGCTCTGAGCTACAGATACTCTCTTCTTAAGTGCGATGAACTACATTTCCCATCATTCCCCAGATAGCAATGACACGGAAGGGCTAGAAGATCCTGAGATCCCTTTTCTTCAGAGGAATCAGTATTGCTCCTGCCTTTTGCCTGCCCGTATTCCTGAAATTATATAGACATTCCTCTCATCCAGCCCTTATTACTCTGCTGAGTTAAACGTGGAGAGATAGCTCTCACTGAAGCTTGCCCAATTTTTGAAAGATACCTGTTGCAATCAGTAACCTTATTTTCACAAATGCAACTGATTTATGAAATTTATATTTTTTTAAAAAAAAAAAAGCCCAGAGAAGTCGATGCAGACAGGACTTTCTGCCACTTCCAGTAGATGGGACAATATTCTTAGCTTAGGGCAGGGCCACTGAACCAATTCTTGGGAAAGACCGCCTCAGCAATTGCAGAAAGTTTTCCTTCTGCAAACTGCTTTAGCAGAAGCTGGTCACCTGTGCTTGCCTGATGCTAGAATGGCATACTCAAGATGTCTTTCAATTCTGTCTCTCACTTCTTTGTTTGTTCTTTAAGAAAATCAGAGCAGCATGACGTTATTTGTACTTAGCCCAGTCCTATCATCTGAACGGCGATGCTTAGCCCAATGTTAAGCAATGTGCATCAAGTGTGTGGAGATTTCCCTAGACCAGAGATGCTTAGATCTGGCCAGCGAGGCCACCTTGGACATAGCGAAGGACTGCCCTGCAGCATCTCTGCCAGCAAAACCTCCCGAGCTCTGGTTTACCTGGCAGAGGGCTTCAGGAAGCCATTGCAGCTGAAAAAGGAGCCCTGGAGGGGGCCTGCCCCTTTCCCGAGTTCCGTTTTTGCTGGCAGAGTGCTAGCAAAACAAACAACTAGCAAAAGTGGCATTTGATCACACGAGTGATATTGAGCTGGCCACGCCCACCCTGACCATGCCCCTCCTCCCCCGGAGGTCAAATACAACCCTGATGCGGCCCTCAGTGAAATTGAGTTTGACACCCCTCCCCTAGACCAAGTCTATTCATTATATCACAGTGTTGTTAAGAAGGGCACTTGATGGGTCTCTAGAGAATTATGGTGGGTGGAACTTTCTTGTTTAAAAAAAAAAAAGTGCTGAAGCCCATCCAGATCCTTGATTTGGAGTTTATTTATTTATTTATTTATTTATTTATTTAGATTTATACCCCGCTTCTCTTCCCCAGTCAATGAGTTGGGAAGTTGTGTAAAGCAGTTCTGAAGCCTGCCTTGCATATTGCGTTGAGTTTGGCTCAGGATTCCTCTCTTCACGGATAGATTTTTTCCCCGCACATTAGCCGCCACGGGTTCCCCTTGACCGGGGAAGAGAGGCGGGGTATAAATTTAATAAATAATAATAATGTGGATGTGTTAGAAGGCACGTTTGAAGGAAAATAGTAAGAGTTGCCCTGTTTGAGATTCGTTCCAATTGCAGTAGGGAGAAGAAGAGACCGGCCTTAGAGGAAACGTTGAACACCCTCTTAAAAATCAGCTGTTCAACTTACAGGTGTCCTTGGTTAAGGTCTACTCATTCAGCGACCTTTTATTTTATTTATTTATTTAATTAATTCAATTTGCACTTGTGGCAGCACTGAATGCATGGTACTTACAACCAGTCCTGAGACTTCTGGTTATGGCAGCATCTCAAGTCATGTGGTCACTGTTTTCAACCTTCTTTCCTGGCCTCCAACAAAGCAAGTCACTGGGAAAGCCAGCCAGGGGGTTGCAAGTGGTGACCACGTGATGTTCCCGCTTAATGACCCCGGTTGATTCACTTAGCAACAACAATTCTGGTCCCAATCGCTACGGTTAACCAAGGCCCACCTGCCCTTGTCTCTGGAAGACAGGATCCTGGCCCCAAAGTGCCCAAGTTGTTCCTCTAAACCAAAGCCTCCGCCTCATTCCAGGCCTTGGCCCCAATTCCTCCTCCACCCCAGCACACGAAGTCGGCAGGAGAACATCGGTGCTCTTCTCCAAGAAGAATCCCAAAACCGCTGTGGCCCCAAAGCGCCCTGGGCGCCCCCCCAAGAATCGGGACAGTCAGCTGGCTCCAGGTCATGGGAACAGCCCCGTGGGGCCCCCTCAGCTCCCGGTCATGGGATCCCAGCGGCAGCGCAAGCGGGTGAGGAGCCCACGCCCCAGCTCCAGCTCCGACAGCGACAGCGACAAATCGGCTGAGGATGCTCCGATTGGTGAGTGAAGCTGCAGGGAAGTCTTGAGCGCCGGACCTGGGTTCTACCTATGAAGGGAGGGCTGTTTGGTTTCCTGTAAAATCTTCCCCAGGGCTTCCCTGGGAATGTAGTGGCTCTTAATGAGAGTAAATCTGCAGAGGATCTGACTTTAAAGGTCCAGTACTGATAACGGGATAAATATTTACTGTTTTAATTCGAAACGTCACTGTGAAGGAAAGGGGCCATCGTATAAATGAGCTCAGTATACGGCCAATAGGTAAATGCTTACTTTGTGTATCATATTAAGGCATGGTTTATTAAATCATGTTTTACTGAATAACTCCAAATGTCTGTGTTTATACAACTTGTTAAGTCTAAATCAAACATGGCTTGGGATGATTTGTGAACCCTGCCACTGTTCAACTTCTTTTCTTCCTTTAAAAAATCCATATTGGGAACCAAGGAGAAGCCTATAGTCTTATACAGTCTTAAGCCTTCCCCTAATCTGACACCCCTCCACACATGATGGACTACAGCTCTCTTAGTCTCAGCCGGGGCTCTCAACGGAGGTCATTAAACGGTGCCTTTTCCTTGCCTCTCGTTACAAAATTAACCAGATAATTCTAGCAATAAATGAGAGATGAATTTAACAAACTTAATGACTACCTTCCTTAGTTATGTCATGATATTTACCAATAATAGTTAGGATATATATCTGTAGGCAAACATGTCATTCTGATGTAAGGCTGTAGCCCGCTTGCCTTTTATTGCACTCATGTTTATTTTTTAAAAACAATGCAGTGTTGCATTACTGCACATGCAGTGCTGAAATATACCTAAAAATGCAGAGTCTTCCCTCCCTGAGCTGGGGTCGGTCTGTGGGGAATTCCATATTGAGCTCACAATGGAAGTCCAGTGCTTGGCACCACGAGGAGCCCAGACCATCCGGAAGCAACTGAGACAGGTTTTCGGGGAGTAAGGATGGCTCGGGGAGAAAAAAAGAATATTTCCTTATTAATTATATACCTTACCTTTCAACTTATACATGCGCTCAACAGAGTTGAAAGGGAGTGTCTATATAAGCAGGAAGCAAGGTAAATGGAGTTGGGGATAATTGACAGACAAGAGGGTTAGCCTCTTAAGCCAGCTTAGCCTCTTTCTCTTCAAGCTTTCTTACAGTACAGATAGTCCTCAACTTACAAAAGTTTGGGTAATGATAATTGGATATTAACAACGGCCCTGAAAAAAGTGATTTATATGACTGTTTTTCACACAACCATTGTAGGCAACGGACTCCTATTTATGACGGTCACAGTGTCCCGGGGTCGTGCGATCTCCTTTTGTGATTTTTCTGACCAGCAAAGTCACTGGGGAAGCCAGATTCACTTAACAACCGTGCTGCTGACTTTAACAACTGCAGCAATTCACTTAACAACGGTGGCAAGAAAAGTCGTGAAACGGGACAAATCTCACTTAGTTTAGCCACAGAAATTTTGGTCTCGGTTGCAGTTGTAAGTTGAGGACTACCTGTAGAAGCCAGGCGCAGACAGATGCCTTAATGTCTACCGCCTTTGCATCTTGAACCGTGACCTAAACTTTCATACATCGTTGCCTGGCAGTAGACCTGGCAGGAAGCTTTTGTCATTGTTGAGCTTTACTGTAGGCTTTTCTCTGATGGCTCCGTCTCTCCCTCCAGACCTGCCAGCTAATGGTTTCAGCAGCGGCAGCCAACCAGTCAAGAAGAGCTTCCTTGTCTACCGCAGCGGCTACAACCTCCCACGCAGCAGCTCCGACTCCGAGTCCAGCAGCACCAGCAGCAGCAGTGCAGCCTCCGATCGCACCAGGTACCAGAAGACCCAGCCTGCCGCGGAAACCCCGCTTTGTGTCACATGGCAGCCCCGTAACCCTGAGGGCATTGTTCTTCAAGCCTGTCACACTTCCCCCCACCCCCATCAGCACCTTAAAGGTGCACTGCCACATGGGCATTTAGCAAGAGCACTTAAGACTTATATGCCGCTTTGCAGTGCTTTACAGTGCCTCTCTAAGCGGTTTACAGAGCCAGCCTATTGCCCCCAACCATCTGGGTCCTCATTTCACCCACCTTGCTAGGATGAGTCAACCTTGAGCCTGGTGAGATTCGATCTGGCAAATTGCAGGCAGACGGCAGGCAGCAGAAGCAGCCTGCAGTACTGCACTCTTAACCACTGGGCCACCCTGGCTCTTAAGGTATTCTGTCTCCTCTGATAGGGAGTGAATCTCATAGGTTGGATGGCTCAAAGTATAGAACAGACCAGCTGGCGCTACCTAGCAAAGAATGCCAAAGGAAGGGTACGGGGCAGATTCCTGGCACTCCGTAACGGTTGCATCTTTCCAATGAGATGTGCCTTGGAGGGAAAATTAGAGAAGACTCGGTGGCTTTGAGTCTTGATAGCTATGCATGATTTCTAGTACCTACAGGCAAGACACCTCAAAATATAAAATGTTGCACAAACGCATGCAGCGCACCGTGGCCCTTCGCTTTTGCCTTTTGCATATAAACTTCCTAGATTCGTTTGCACGACCAACCTGGATTAAAGGTTCTTTGGACTCGCCCCGTTTGTCCGGCTTCCTCAGGATCCCCTGCCGGTTGCTTGGGAGGCCTCCTTGTCCTTATGCCAAGTTCACGGAGGGCTTTCTGGGCTCCCTGATCCTCGGCTTTCACTCCTCCTAAAGCCGTTCTTCCTTTCAGCCCCTTTGTTGTGATTAACGCTCCTCCGGGCCCCACCTCAGACAATTGTTCCTCCTTTGTAGCACTACCCCTTCCAAGCAAGGTAGAGGGAAGCCTTCTTTCTCCCGGGTGAACTTCCCAGAGGACAGCAGTGAAGACACGTCAGGGACAGAAAACGAGTCCTATTCGGTGGGAACCGGCCGAGGTGTGGGCCATGGCAGTGAGTATAGGGTCGCCGATTTCTTCTGGTTTCCTCGTCAGGGCTGGGTTGGCCAAAGGATGGCAAAGACCCCCTCCCTTTTTTCCTTCCTCTTGGTGCAGTGGTCCGGAAGAGTATCAGCCGATCAGCCGGATGGCTCTCTGAAGATGAAGATTCTCCTTTGGATGCCTTGGACTTAGTGTGGGCCAAATGCCGGGGTTACCCATCTTATCCAGCTTTGGTAGGTTTTCATAGGTACCCGGTGTATATGTTCATATGTATCTCTGTGTGTGTGAGAAAGAGAGCGGGAATGATCAGAATAGTAGAATAACAGGAGTTGGAAGGGACCTTGGAGGTCTTCTAGCCCTACCTCTTATTCAAGCAGGAGACCCTATTTCAGACAAATGGCTGTCCAATCTCTTCTTGAAAACCTCCAGTGACGGAACTCCCATTGCTGAGTATTCATTTGACCAGAAAGTAAAAAGAAATATATTACAGCTTGATGCATAGATCGAAAGAGTGAACCTTCGAGACCTCCTTCTGCTACCGCATGCCTCCCAGCACCCAGTTAGATTCCCACAGAGTTGACCTACTACGGGTCCCGTCAGCCAAATAATGTTGGCTGGCGGGCCCCCACACTAGGGGCTTCTCTGTGGTGGCGCCAACCCTCTGGAAGCAGCTCCCGGTTGAGATCAGGACCATCCCCACCTTATTGGCTTCCGTAAAGCAACAAAGACCTGGCTCTGGCGGAAGGCCTGGAGTTAATGTGTCCCCCCCTCCCCTGGATGAATGTGATTGTAGATGGATTCGTTTTATTTTGTAATATTGTATTTATATTGCTGTAAGCCGCCTCGAGTTCCCCTTGACTGGGGAAATGAGGCGGGGTATAAATATAAACAAACAAACAAACAAACAAACAAACTTGTCTGGCTGTGAAAAGCCAGCTAGTATTCATAATCCTGCAGCTTCCTGCCGTTCTAAGTGCTAGTCGGCATCTGGGCTTGAATGTAAACTTCTGCTAGGCCTGGTGTACCCTCAAAGGATACCCTCCCTTCTACATGGAGAAAAAGAGTTGTTTTGTTGACATTTCAGAGACAAAACCCCGGGGAAATGGGGAACAGAATTGCTGCACCTGAACTGAGGCATCTCCTGAAAAGCTCTAATAAATGGCTGGAATTGTTTCCAGAGACGATCCATTTTTGCCTTGAGAAACCGGTTATCTTTTAAGAACTAGATAAATATTTTAGGCAGAATCTGCATTAAAGTTTAATTTATTTTGACTGTGTATGCTTGAATCCAGTAGTCTTTTTTTACTTCTGCACGTACTCGTTGACTGTGCATCTTTCAAACATGTGGAGACCATAGTGGGGGGTTTTTTTTGAGCTCAGTAAAACTCAGGGCCTTGTGGAATTACATCAAATCACTGCCTATTTTGGTGTGGGGGGAGGTGGTCAGGTAGGTCAGTTTATTTCATTTTTCTGCTGCTGTTTTATATTGTAAATTGTCTGTCCCTGTAGGTTAGATCCTGAACCACTGCATTTTTACAAGGTTAAAAGTAGAAAAAATGATTCCTATATTTTTCTTTCCAAAATTTAGCTCTTCTTTATCCTCTCTGAAATCGATCTTATCTCCCAAGAGGGCGGTAGGGCAATGCCGATTCTTCTGAATTATATGGCGCCTTATGGCCAGGAGAGGATCTATCTATACGGTTGCTAGGAGTCGAAAATTTGATGTCAAATAATGATATAGCCAGGAGGTGGCATTACAGCAGTTGTGTCACTTTTACCTTTCACCACAAAATTAGTAGGCTATGGGAAGTCAGGTACCAGAGGTTTAGAGAGAAAGATGCCAGGTGAGCTGCCTCCTTAGAAGATAGGCAGAAGCAATGGAAAGTACCCCACCACTGTCTCAAGGGAGCAGGTTAGGGCTGGACTATAAAGACCAGAAAGTTTTGAGATTTGAGACCTTAAATGTACCACTTATGGCAGATCCCAAAGGTGCTTTTTCAGGAGGCAGCTGGACTTCGTTTTTTTTTCTATTTTAGTCGTTTTGCTTCTCATCTTTTGTAGGGATTTTGCTTTTCAAAAGAAAAAAAAAGA
>JANHGC010006216.1:192820-210166 GCA_027560395.1 Boaedon fuliginosus | reverse complement strand
GCCCCTGACATGAGTGATGTCGAGCTGGCCATGCCCACCCTGGTCACACACCCCTAGCCTCCCACCCAGGTCAAACGCAACCCTGATGCGGCCCTCAAAGAAATCGAGTTTGACAACCCTGTCTTAAAGCAACGGTATCTTTTTCTGCAATTATGAGGCTGCCCACCATAGTTGCAGCATGATGCAACATGCTTGGTTTAAGGAGCTTGCAGGTAAGTCCTGGTGTCTGCTCCACTGCAGTCTGAAAGTTATGTTTGCCTTTGAATCCAGAATATTGTACAACCTTAATAAGCACTGTACAATCTGCTGGCAAATAATGAAATCAGAGCACTACAAATTAGTCCATGAATGTAGGGCTGAAGTTTGCTCAGAGCAAGACTTTGTTTATTTATTTTTCACATTTCTAAACTACCCGTCTTCCTGAAAGAGTTCCAGAATCCATGGAATGGTTCAGAATGTTTAGCAGCATATACCGTCAAGAGTTGATCAGTGAAGGCAAGAATTAGATTCCGATACTATTCTAGTGATTAAATGTACCCAGGTGAGAGTTTCTATGTCTGTTTCAGCATAAAAGCTTCTCCTGAATAGTCCATTCTTAGGAACTGGCACCTCTTTGTCTCTTCAAGCCCAGCATTCAATTCAACAATATTGTCCACCATCCCCAGCAGGCTTGGTGGTGGTGACACTAGGTAGGTGTCTGGAGACATCATTATGGCCCCCAGGTTGGGACTGGGCTCACCAAGACTTTACCCAGCTACTCTGATCAGAAAAGGAGATTCTCAGAAGATTGCTGGGAGACGTTATTTGCAGCAAAGAACATGGCAGCAGCACTTTGGTGTAAATACTGGACAACCCTCTTTGGAATTTCCAGAGTAATTCTGGGGAATTAGTATGGAAAGTTACTGAAATGGCTATGCGGGCAGGGACCTTGACGGTTATCAGAGCATATTCTGTCCATCAAACAATTAGGTTGACCTTGTCTTTCATCCATAGCCCCTACCCAAACAATGATTTATCTGAAGGAGTGTTCTGTCCCTGACTGGGCTATTAACTTTTCCCTGGTTTCCAAAGCCTCATGTCACCTTTGTGTGGTTAAATTTATTCTGAGTAAACAAAACCATAACATCTATGGAGAGCAATAGTGGGAAATGGTCAGAGGCCTTGATGAATCTCCATAGTTTCTCCATAAAATTTTGGATCCAGGTCCAGGGGTGCAGTCTCCATGTTCGAATGTCTGTGGAGATTCTCAATCATCCAGGTCATGGTTGCCCCAAAGGTGTTTTTTCCAAAAGGCAACTGGACTTTCTTGGGTTTTTATCTTTTTCATTTTCTTTTTGAAAATGTTTCGCTTCTCATCCAATAAGCTTCTTCAGTTCTTCAGAGCGGCACTTGCGCTGTTCTGTCCACTCACAAAACTTCTTGCACTCATGTACCCCGTTGGTTTTACACTGGGCCGCCCCAGCCTCCTCCAGCCTCCTCCACGTCCCCTACGGCATCCCCACGCTCCTTGCCTGAGACTCCCACCATTTCCTGCTTAACAATCTGCATGTCTTTGAGTGATGACAGCAACTGAGAACGAGGAAATTGTTGTCTGTAGTCACATGACATTACAACCACATCCTTTAGCAATGGCGATCCTGCCCCAATTGCCAAGACAACCTCATGAACACTTGTATTTTACAGTATACTGACGTGTGGATTGTGCGAGCCTTATTTACGCCCCGTTGGTTTTGTGGATAAACCAGCAATTTTTATCCGCCTTTTTATTATCTATTCCATATTATTTTGTTATTGGAATATAGACTTTGTAAGAGTGACCTAACACGTTTCAAAGATGCCATTCTGTTTGTTTATTAAAATGTTTCCTTTATTCCATTTTGTGGTCTCCCCTCCATCCCTAAGCTAGCTCACATAACAAATGTTCAGAACAATGACACCCCCAAACTTTTATTTCTGGCAGAAAACTACAGTTCATGAGCATCTTTCAGCTCTTGTATGTAAAGCTTTGCCTGTCCTTTGCACATTATAAAATAGTGAGGGCAGGTGCCACTTTAAAGCAATATCTTCATTGCTATGCAAGCTATCACTAAATAATAGCCTGACATTTTGTACATGGATAAGCTCATTTAGCTCATGCCTCTGCTTACATGTTGATATTTCAGGCCACTTAAGGCCAGTTAAGATTATATCTGCTGCCAAATGCATCCCGGACTTCTTGGAGTCCAGCCATACAGTCACCCACTGGTACACACTGTCAGTAGTTCTACCTTTGAAAAAGAGCAGATCTGTGGAGTGGAAGACAATTGTACAACTGATGAGAAAGAAATCAAGACTCTCCCAACTAAATATTGGGGTGGGGAGTGTTCCAAAGGGCGGGAAACAACCCAGACAGAAAAATAGAAAATTTGGGCAGAAACTTCCTCCTTACTGTCCAGTCTCAGGAAGACGGATGGTTAGAAAGGACAGAAATGGAATCTTTAATAATCTCAGCCCACAAAGAGATGGAGTTCCTACTCTTCTTACTACCCTGAGTCAAGAGGGTGTCAGTAAGGGAGGAGGTCTCATTGGTTGACAAAGAAAAGGAAACTCTAGAAGCACAATGGTCCCCAGCGACTCATGAGAGAAAGTGGCAGGAGGGGAGAGAGAAATTGGAAAGGGAGATGGCATTAGGAATGAATCCAATGTGGTAAGAGCTAACGGTTCCCAGATTAGTAAGGAACATTACATTAACAAACCTACCTGCCTTCTATTTCCTTGGGGAAACTAGCCAATTAACCATTCAATTGGAAAGGCCAGAGGAAAAAGCTTACAATTTAAACCATGGGATGCATACATTTATGTATGTACATATGTATGCATATATGGATTGTGTGTGTGTATGTGTATGAGAGAGAGAGAGAGAGAGAGAGATGATTGATAGAGAGAGATTCTGACTGTACTGTATACTGCTGCAGCAGTCACATATCTTAGGAAGTACAGTAAGAGAGGAGGTGGAGGAGGAGGAGAAAAGAAGGAGAAAGAGAGGAGGAGGAGATTATTCTCCTCATTAGATCACTACTGGCTGATTTTGAATGCCCATGAATTTTGGGAATTGTGATTTAGTGTATTTGTAGGCCACTAAGGAAAGCTAGTATAGGTAGCAGACAATGTAGTGTAGGAAGTTAGCACTCACCCCCCACCTCCAGAGAAATGAAATATTTTGGGACACACTAGAAACTCAGCCCCCACCTTTGTGAAAGGGCCATCTATCACCAGGAAGACCTATTCAATGAGCCATTAAGGGCCTGAGCCAGTCTATTCTTCATAACAAAGGTACTTTCCTCAGGACATAATGGGATTACCTCTCAGCCCAAATAAGGACAAAAGCATAATGGGAATAGCCCAAAAGCTATTGCATCAGCCAGCAGTTTCAACCAAGCTTTACACAGACAGACAGACTACATTGCTAGCTAGGACCTCTGACATTAACCAATCAGGAGACATTTCTTGCCACAGGTACAGGGGGCAGGTTCAAAGCCCAACAGAGGGTACAAAACCAAGGAACTCTCAGTGGCCCTTCCCTTTTCCTTTCCATCCTGGAGCTCCAAGGCATGTGATCCTGTTCATCATTAAACCATCTTTCCAAACAGCCTCCATGCTTCCAGAGTGTTTTCCCCCACTTGGAACTGAACCCAGAAAGATATTTCTTCCAACAGTAGCATCTGAATTAAACTAAAAGCCATAGAAACACAATCCTAAAGTATCAGCAAAGCATAACACTTGAGAAGATCAGTATCAAGGAAACAGGAGCAACATCCACATCTCTAAGAAAACTTCATTATTGATAGAGCCACACCATTCCTGACTGGATTAATTTCAAATAATTCCCTCCTGCCCTACTAAGTATTTTCTTGAATGCAACACTTGGCATCATAACCATGTTTGGGCCAAGCCTGGTGGTTGGTCAATTGCATTTCCCACACAGCTGCGCCATGAGGCTGATAGAGGTCCCCCAGGGCATTTAAACAGGATAGTTGCACAAGGATTTTGTCAGCAGGAAGCCATTGCTGCCACTCTACCTTGAGGACTTTGCCGGATGGTCCCCGCTCCCTTTCTGTTAATGCTGAGACAGCTTAGACATACCTGGCAATGGACTTCAATCTCTCAGAAGCCGAATCTCACTGCCATGTATTATGTCATTTTCTGGCACTCTCAGAGAGGGCAAGGTCCATACTGCCTGAAATAGCTGCCTGTCCCTTCCGCCAGGGAAGGACCTCTGCCCTGCATCCCAGCACCATGGCAACTCCTGAGGGCAAGGACCCGCAGGCCGGAGCAAGAGGGCTTGGCCTCAGAGGTAAAAATAAACAGGGGTCTTGGATAAGGTGCCCACAGGGCCCCCTCTTGTCCTTGTGTGTGTCTGAACACAGGCTGAGAGCTAAGACCCAGAGCTCTTGATTCCAAGGGATGGGCAATGAGGAAAGTGAGGGTTTTGACTGGATTAAAACCTCAGGCCTGATCTTCTTACAGATAAGAAAGGCCCTGATAGGAGAGACTCTGTGGGGTGAGAGTTCTTGCACCCCTTTTTCCAAAAGGGAACTGAGTTGATTACTTTGGTTTGAAAGGGCTGTTTGCCCTGCTGAGAATTGGTGCAGAATCTGGGAATGGCCACAGATCCACCAGTACTTTCATGCACTGGAATGAGCTTGAGGTTTGGGTCTTAGGAAGAGAATACTTAATGGAAGCCAATTTGGGAATGTTCCATTGAGACATTGCAACCAACAAAAAAGAAGGAAGTTGTGTCAAAATGCATAAGAAAGTGAATATCTGGATCAAAGGGGAAAACATTATCCACACCCCCTCACAGGATACTAAAGTCAACATTGACAAATTAAATTGATTGGCTGTAGATTCAAAACAAACTCACTTATTTGGGCCATAACATGAGGAAGAATTCACAGGAGAAAGCAGTTATGTTGGGAAGGGTGTGCAGTAAAAGGAAACCAGGCTGCCAAAGAACACAGAAAAACCAGCCAAAGCACAGAAAAAGTCAAAGAAGCAGCGCGAGATCAGAAGATATGAAGAGATGTGATCCATAGAATCACCAAGAGTCGGGCATGACTAAATGAATATCATCGTCATCATCACAGACAGACTGATGGATTGAAGGACTTCTTTATACTAGTTCTCAGTTAGTGCATGAGTTCTCAGTTCATGCAGAAGAATCCTAAAACCACAGAATCACAGAAGGGACCTAAGAGGTCACCCAATCCAACCCCCTGCCCACTGCAGGATTCACTAGGCCTTCCCCCAAATGCTCTTTCTTGCAGAGTCGGTGACAGTGAGGACAAGCACAGATGTTCTTCAAATTGCATTGGAAGGATGGAGGTTGGGAACCCTTCTGCTGTCAACCTGTCCTTAGTTTACATTCACTGGGATGGTGGTGAAAAATGGCTTCTGTGTTTCAGAGGGAAGGACGGGTGTAATCTGCAATCGGTCAGTGAAAGAAGAGAAAGAAAGGATATCTTAGAGGGAAAATATTGAGATAACCCTAGTACATCCACTGAGTACATATTTAGAAAAGCATCCGTGTGCAAGTCAAACAAAGCTAATTAAAGGAATCCAGAGACAGGTGTTTAAGGTCTGAAAGGACGGGGACAGTTTATCTTAAAAAGTTACATATTCCAATAGAAAGTGTCCATCGCTGAGAACTGTGTTATCTACTCTTAATGCCCTCTAGTGATCAACAGAAAGAATGATGCAAGGAATAAATGATTCTGGAGGTTCATGTCTGACGTGTTTTCTAACTACAGGTAGTTCTCAACTTACAATTGTTTGTTTAGTGACTGTTCGAAGTTACAATGGCACTGAAAAAAGTGACTGATGACCATTTTTTCACACTTACCACCATTGCAGACTCCCCATGGTCATGGGATCAAAATTCAGATGCTAGGCAACCGGTTCCTATTTATAACAGCTGCGGTGTGCTGTGATCATGTGATCCCCTTTTGTGACCTTCTGACAAGCAAAGTCAATGAAGAAGCCAGATTCACTTAACAACCGGGTTACTGACTTAACAACTGCAGTGATTCACTAAACAACTGTGGCAAGAAAAGTGGTAAAATGGGGCAAAACTCACTTAACTGTCTTGCTTAGCAACATATATTTTGGGTTCAACTGTGGTTATAAGTCGAGGAGTACTTGTAGACAGACACACATACAAAGACAAAGACAAAAACAGTGAGCAGCTGCCTCAATTATAATGCAGATTGTGCTGACCCTAAGTGATGTATGGGGTAAGTGAGGTGGAGAAATTAGATAGCACATGGTAACAGTGAGCTGTCACTTGTCCTTTCCAGGTGGCTGTGCAGTGCGCCATGACTGACGTACCTGGTAATTGTGAGTTGCTGTACAGACGGTGGATCTGGCACCTAGAATATGCAGGTGAATTGAGAAAATAGTGTGTGAAAAATATTATGGTTATAAGCATTTTGGTGTCATGAAGTGAAGGCATCATTTATGTAGGTCATCAAGTACTCTCTGCTGGTTTCTAAATTAAAACATCAGTGACAGATGGTGGTACTTTTGCATGAAAACACCCAGCGAAGAATAGTTTGCTATCTCTCTAAATAATTATATATTGTATTATTTGATATATAAATAAATACTGAGTCATTTCTGGTGAGATGGGCAGCTATATAAATTTGAAAAATAAAGTTATTTCTACTACCCAACTGCTCTTATAATTACAAATGTTTTCCTAACACTCAAACAGCATTTGCTTTCAGTGAGGTGAGTTCCACTGCTATTACTCAATGCTCTTTTAAAGAACTGCAGTTTGATTCCAGGCGACTTAAAGGAATATAAAATTATCATATATATAAAAATAAAGCCAATAAAATAAAATAATAAAATAATAACATAATATAATAGCCCTCCACCCCTCACCCCGGCAACAACACATCACACAAGCCATATAATGGGCTCCATCCCACTCTGGGTTGCCCAGGCCTGCTGACAGAACCAGGCCTTCAGTGCCTTCCGGAAGAGTGTTACAGTGAGGGCCATTCTAACCTCTGGGGGAATGATGTTTGTCAAACAAGCATTAGTAGGTAGTAATAATAATGCTTTCATTCATTCTACTTTAATCAAATACCGCCTGCAGTATTGGAAATATCATTTACAGTTCTATATTTGTACAGGTAACCTACATTTACTCCCTGTTGTTTAATGACCATTGGAAGTTACAACAGCCTTGCAAAGGGTGCTTTATAATTCACAAAGCACTTACGGCCATCATAAAACATTGTGCTGACCCGCCCCCCCCACAGTCACGTGACTGCATTCTTCGCAATCTGTTCGCGTTTAGGACTGGTTGCCAAGTACTCCATGATCATGTGATTGTCAGTTGTGATCTTCTCTGCCGACTTCCCCAGAAAGTCAGTGGGGAAGTTGGCAGAGAGGTTGAAAGCTGCTGCCACCTGCTGAAAGGACTCCTTATCTCTTGGGACTGGCTGAAAGAGCTATTGGCCGAGGGGAGCCCTTCCACGGGGTGCAGAAATGAAGCTTAAGAACATGCTTCCTACTCCACCACACCCAGAAGGCCTCAGCCAGTTATAGGGCTCCATAGGAAACATAAATTGCAAGAACATTTCATATGATTATGAGAATGTCACCCACTTGCAGAACGTCTGTGCCTTGCATTGGTTGGTACCTGTCAGTAGCTGCAGAGCAGGGGTGTCAAACTCAATTCCATTAAGGCCGCATCAGGGTTGTGTTTGACCTTGGTTGGGCCAGAATGGGCGTGGCCATGATAGGTATGGTCAGCTGTATGTCACTCATGTCGGGGGTCACTGTGGGGGACCAAGTATTAAGGAAGGACTTCCCTCTCACTCTCATTATAATCTCCTTCCTTCCCTCTTCCTTCTCCTTTCTTCTTCTTTCCTTCTTTTTTTTCCTTTGTCTTTCCTCTTTCCCTTTCTCCTATCCTGTCCCTTCTTGCATGCTCAAATGCAAAAGAGGAGACATCTCTCCTTTTGTTTTGTTTTTAGTTTGTCTTGCATTTTCTGCCAGCGAAAATGGAGCTCAGGGATGGGGGCGCATGTTCATTTTCACTGGCAGAGGGCTGCAGGAGGCTGTTGCGGTTGAAAATGGGGGCTGGGAGGGCCGCAGCTAAAAATGGGGCCGGTCCTTTGCTCTTTCCAGGGCAGCTCCACAGGCCAGATCTAAGCACCCTGCGGGCTGGATTCAGCCTGCAGGCCTTGAGTTTGACACCCCTGCTGCAGAGCAGGGCAATGGTAAATGGAGCATTTTACGTATGCTGCTTGACTCTGCAGCCAGCTGAGGCCTCCCAGCCAACAGCAGCTTTCCGCATGCTCTTGGCCCCGGTAGCCAGATGAGGCCTCCAGGGTCTGGGGCCTCCAAGGCTTTCCCCATCTTTTGAGGCATGCTCTGTTTAACAATCTGTGTGATTGCTTAACAACTGCAGCTGGGAGGGCCGAGATTATGCTCATTGAGCAAAGCAGTCACATGGCCATCTCACTTAATGATCAATATTCTGGTTTCAATTGTGGTCGTGCGCTGGGGACTACCTGTACTTTTAGCATATTGGTGGAACTTCTCCACTTTTTCCATCGGTTCTGTTCCTTTTGAACAAATTGTACACTTCAATTTCTATGTTCCAAACATGGGAGTCATCCTAACAGGTCACAGTTACACTTATGAGTCATGTGCCTTTTTGTACTAGGAATTCAATCTCATTTATTTGCCATAATTGAGGCATTAGTGTATTTTTTTAAAAAATGGCCATGAACTTTATGTTCCATGTTCTTTCTGATTTTTTTTTTAATCGAATGGTTGATGTCTTGTAACAGCCACATTCCTACTTTCTTCTACAGTGCATTAGACTTTAATTTTGATGTTCTTTTCTGGTTTTTCTTTCAACCCTCGCAGGATTCAATTTCAACCCTTCTTGAAAAAGTTCTTTGCATATTTGGCCAGGTATATTTTTACCAGACCATGTGAGGTTCAGTCTATCTATTACCACACATCCATCCATCATTCCAATAACTTAAATCATGGTCTCAGAAACTAAATCTCCCTAGTTGTAAGGAATGAAGTTGGGGAAAAAATAAGCATTCACTGAGTTGGAAAAAGGGGAGGAAAATGCTTAACTCTTTGACTTGGTACTATTAAAGGAGGATATTTGATTGAAATGAGGGGTCCTTGGTGTTCTCTGAGCTTGCTTGTTTTCTTGCAGATGTTTCGTTACCCAAACTAGCTAACATCATCAGTGCTAGGAGACTTGTAAAGCATGTAAAAATGCAAGTAGAAAAATAGGGACCACCTTTGGTGGGAAGGTAACAGCATTCCATGCTCCTTCGGCATATAGTCATGCCGGCCACATGACCACGGAGATGTCTTCGGACACCGCTGGCTCTTCGGCTTTGAAACGGAGATGAGCACTGCCCCCTAGAGTCGGGAACCGACTAGCATGTATGTGCGAGGTACCTTTACCTTAAAGTATACAGCCAAGCACAGTATGAACCTTGCCACCTGTTGACAACATTTCCAAAACCAAGTGTTCACCTATTTTCTTCTTTTCTTTGCTAGTTCTTTTTTATAATCTGAAAGGAGGCTGAGAATACCATTGTTGTGTCTGCAAACAGCATTGTGATGCAATTATAACAGCTCCTGGTAGTTTTGGAAGTTGCTCTATCACTTGTCACTTTTTCCTAGCCATGAAATGACAATAAATCACAGCCCATGGTCAGGTCAGTTTCCTAGACTCCCATTCAGCAGAAGACTCATAGTTTGGCTAGATAGCATCTAAAACAAAGAATGAAGAAGAATGAAGCCAAGAAAAACCATTGACTGCCTACTTGCAGAATAAAGGTGCAAATAGTTTGAATATGCCCATAGTAGTTCAATTGTTCATGCTGTCCAACTACATTTGTCTGGCTAGACAAATAACTCCAAGAACAAACATCAAAAAGCACAAAAAGTCTGATAAGTAAATTTATTGTAGAAAAAACAATGAAGCCATCATGATAGCAGCTGCTATGGATTAAACACAAGACTAATTGATAACAAAATCAATATACATGGTGGTGGTTTTTTATATCATTTTCCCCCTGCCTGCATGGTTAATGGGAGAAAAGCCACTGTTTTTAGGATGGAAGAAATGGTTTCCCTCTGTCCCTTGTTTTGATAATGGACTAGCTAGCCTCATAATCCTGCTGTTTGCTTGTGATCACTTGTGATTTTCATGCATAATTTTTTCTCCCTCCAAAAAAGGAAGACCCTTTGTGTAATGCTTTGAACCCCTGAAGTTGAGTGAGAATAGCTGGCTTTTGGTTTACCACTCAAATTCATGCTTCTTGCAGACAGCAAATATCATGAACTTATGGGTTCAGTCAGCACATATTTGTGTTTCATAATAGTGATTTAGTAGGTACAGTCAGTGACTTCTATTTATTTGACACAGCTGCCTCCCCTCTAATCTTCAAGGACTACTCGTTTTTTACTTGCTCAGCAAGAGGCATAAAAAGCTATTCTAATTTCAAAAGTCCAAATCTTCTGCATCTTGTTGTGATTGTCCTTATTATCCCTTCTTCGTCTTTCACTAGATTTCTTCCTTGTAAAGTCTGTTTCCTCCGACAATTCATATTATAGTGCCTCCTGCAGCGTCATACATTTTCATCCCCTCTTATGACCAGATGTTGTTTTTCATTGCTCCAATCCTTATTTTTATTCAAACACCACTACGGGTTTCCAGTTGCTGCCAGGTTTCCAGTCAGCCAGGAACACAAACATGCCTCAAATGTTGTATGTCACAATTGTAACCTCATCTGTGACCTTAACTTTTGTTTCTTCAGTTATCCCCAGCAGAAAGCCCTTTTAATTTTGTTTGTTTGCCTTCCAAATTGGTAGATTTGGTAACTTTGTGAATCCCCACAAGGAGAAAAATGGTGAAGGATTCCTTTTTAAATTTTTCCTCCAGATTTCATTTCCAAACTTTCTCCCTGTATTCTCACTACTTAAAGGTTGCTTCCTTCCCAGTATTAACAGGTTGGAAGAAAAAAGTAAGTCCTCAACTTACACCACAAATGAGCCCAAAATTTATGTTAAGTGAGAAATCGGTTAAGTGAGTTTTGTCCCATGTTCTGACCTTTCTTGCCACAGTTATTAAGTGAATCACTGCAGTAATTAAGTTAGTAACAGAGTTATTAAGTGAATCTGGCTCAAACATGATCCCATGACACACACCCCGGGACACTGCAGCTGTCATAAAATATAACCAGTTGCCAAGCATCCAAATGTTAATTAAATGGCCGTAGGGATCAGAGGTGGTACTTAGCCAGTTCTGGCAGGTTCCGGAGAACCGAGAGCGATAATTTTGATTGATTCAGAGAACCGGCAAATACCACCTCTGATTGGCCGACACTGACAAATTCCACCTCTGATTGGCCGACAGCATAGCCATGCCCACCATGCCACACCCACAGAACTGGTAGTAATATAATATCACCACTGATGGGGATGCTGCAATGATCTAAAGTGTGATCTAAATCAAAAGCACTTTTTTCAGTACTGTTGTAACTTTGAATGGTCAGTAAAATGAACTGTTGTAAGTCAACAACTACCTGTATATGCCCATGGGATAAAGACTGTCCTTGAGAGTACTTTTCTCTGGCCAGACAATGGGAATCGTACTTTTTATGGCAATGTAAAAACGAAGTTAGCAGATCCTGAATGTTGATTGTCCTATATAACCCTGTATAGTCTTTTGGACCAGCCTCCATTGCCTCAGAGAAAATAATCACTCAATCATCCACCATAACAAACTTTTTCTGACAAGGGAGAACTAGATGCCCGTGTCTATCGCAACCCTTCCCCTGCCCCCACAGACCAGATCCTCAGCTTCGCAAGCAACCACCCTATCACACACAAAAGAAGCTGTGTGTCCAGACCCTGTTCAGGAGGGCCAAGACACACTGCAACACCACAACACTAAGAAAAGTGGAAGAGAAATGGCCGTTCAAGGTCTTCATCCGCAATGGCTATCCAAAAAACTTCACATTTTGACACACAGCCCCCAAACCACAACACCGCCCAACAACCAATCCACCGCTGACCCTACTGTAACAAAAGGGGTGTCGGAAATGACAGCTGGAATCCTCCAACCCCCCAGGAATAACAACAGCCCATAAACCCACAACCACCCTCTTCCAGGAATTATGCAGAACCAAAGACAAAATACAGGAGGATGAAAGAAACAATGTAATCTACAAAATCAACTGTAACCTTCATCACCCTCATCCTACACCAGAGCTACAATATTCCCTACTATTGCAAAGTTTTTCTGTATACTCTTCCTGTTCAGGAAGTGAGCTTTTCAGATACAGTCCTTCAGTATTTTCACCTCTTTGCTCGTCTGTATTATTTTTTGTTTTTCCTCTTTTCAACCTTACAAATCAAATCAAACTTTGGTTAACTTTTGCGGTGTGCTTGGGGAGTTGTTATGCATGCCATTCCCCTCTTCGGACTACACGAGTGACATTTCTAGATGTCTGTCCTTGGTATTTGGCCTTTAGGACAGCTCAATGATTACAGGTAATCCTCAACTTATTAACATTTTATTTGGTGACCATTCAAAGGTACAATAGCACTGGGGAAAAAAAGTGTCATGATGATTTTTCACACTTATGACGGTTGCAGCATCCCCATGGTCACATGATCAAAATTCAGATGCTCGGCAGGTGGTCATGTGATCACCTCCTGACAAGCAAAGTCAACGGGGAAGCCAGATTCACTTAACCACCATGTTACTAACTTAACAGCTGCCATGATTCACTTAACGATTATGGCAAGAAAGGTCATAATATGGAGCAAAACTCATTTAAAACTGTCTTGCTTAGCAACATAAATGTTGGGCTCAATTGTGGTCATAAGTCAAAGACTATCTGCATACTGATTTATCAATCACCCTACTACCCAACGGACTCCCTATCTGAGCTTATAGGGAAGATCTTGGGGCATTCAGTATGCATGCGAAGGCCATTTCTGCCTGAGGCCACTTAGCTGGTGGAATGGAGACAGTGGATGTCTAAATCAATAACTAAGTAGAGTGAAACAGTGGATGAATGCCACGTAACTGTAGTATTGCTGTTGCTAAATAGGAATAGCAATAGCACTTAGACTTATATACTGCTTTACAGTGCTTTACAACCCTCTCTAAGTGGTTTAGAGCCAGCCTATTGCTCCCAACAATTAGGGTCTTCATTTTACCCACCTCGGAAGGCTGAAAGTCAACCTTGAGCCTGGTGTGGTGGGATTCGAACTGCCAAATTGCAGGCAGCCAGCAGGCACCAGAAGTAGCCTGCAGTACCGCACTCTAACATCTGCGCCACTGTGGCTCAAGTAACACAAATACTGTTGAGGAACTCCCATCTACCCCTGGATAGCAGTCTACTGGAGGAGAAGATTCACTGTTGGAAGTGCTCCTGAATTGGTCAGGAATTTTTAACGTTTAAATAGTTTTCCAATCTATCCAGAGAATTTTGGATTAAAAAAAAAATTAACACCTAACTTTTGGTTTTTTTGCAGGCAGGCCTGAAGTGTAAAGGAGAAGGAGATAATGACACAGAAGGCAGAAAAAGACTTGGAAGAGGAGGTGAGGGAGCAGTTCCCCCAAATTAAATTAAGATTTATTGATTTATAGATCCGTTTGCTAGATTTCTACCTTGCTTTTTCTCAAGGACCTTAAAGCAGCTTACTTGAGAAAATCCTTTCGTTCTTTTTTCTCCACAAAAACAAGAAATGTTTGGGCTCAAATTCCATGAGCCTGTATCTCACAATAAGGGGGGGGAATGTGACCTGGCCTTCAAAACAATGTGACTCTGAGTGGCGTATAGCAAAAAAAAAGCAAACAAATGAACCCCCCAATCTCCCAAATCATAAATTATTAAAAACACATGGGATAATATCATGACAGGATGAATGCCTTTGGGGGATTTTTTTTTGTTTTAAAATCCTAAAAGCCAGAACATGTTTGTTTCCCAACCGTAACAAAAATTCTTTTGGGAATATCAATGTTTTGGTTCAGTTTTTTTAATTACCACAGGAGGTGGAAGTGCTCAAGGCCTTATTTTTTTATATGTGCAGTGGAAACATTCTTTGTTCCATGAGACCATTTACCTTAAAAAAATAATAATATTTATCTAAATGAGTTCAGTTAGTAGATTAAAGCCGGATGGAGATGTGTCCTGCAGTGTCGAACGCATGCACCAGTCATCAACTGCATCACATACTATCAAATACAAGCCAGAAGGTAAGTGGTCAAGTGGCCTAATTAGGGTGAGCAATGCAATCCGCAGGCATGATGCTCCATTCGGTAATAATGCCTGGGTTAGGAAAAGTCCAAAGACGCTAGCAGTTGTTGCCCTTAGGAAAAGCTTTAAGGCTTTAAGGCTGTTCTTCCTGTACGTCAGCTACCCCATTCTGTGTAAGAACATCAGGAGAATTCTGCTGGATTAAATCCATGACTCACCTAGCTCTGCATTCTATTTTTTTTTATCAGATGTTGACTAAACACGCTGGTTTCGCCCTGTTTTTTCCACAGCAAATGGTTGCCAAAAGATGGTTGCTTTTGATCTTGGGGGCAAAAATATATAATCAGCTGAGGTTTTGGTAGCTTCTTTTAGGACTCCCAAAGTTTGTTCAACAGCACAAGCTTTGGTGAATGGTAGTTAGTTTCATCAAATGTATAGAACGGGCTAAAGTGATGCAGAATTTAAATTGGGATGAGGTAGAGAGAAAACAAGATGGTGAGGCAGATATGGATTACATGTAAGACAGATCACAATACAGTTAGGCCTTGGCTAACAATTATTCAAAGTTAAAACAGCACTGGGTAAGGTGGCTGATGATGGGTCCTCATAACTGAGGCCATGGCAAAATCCCTGTACAGGTAGTCATTGACTTACAAGAGTTTGCTTAGTGACCGTTCAAAGTTGCAACAACACTGAAAAAAGTGACTTATGACCATTTTTCATACTTATAACCATTGCAGCATCTGCAAGTCACATCGCTTACATTTGGAAGCTTGACAACTGACTCTGATTTATGACGGTTGCAGCATCCTGGGGTCATGTGATCAGAGGTGGTATTCAGCCCGTTCTGACAGGTTCCGGAGAACCGGAAGCGACGATTTTGATTGATTCAGAGAACCGGCAAATACCACCTCTGATTGGCCGACACTGGCAAATACCATCTCTGATTGGCTGACAGCATAGCCATGCCCACCAAGCCACGCCCACAGAACCAGTAGTAAAAAAAAAAATGAATACCACCATTGCACGTGATCCCATTCACTTAACAACTGTGTTATTAATTTAACAACTGCAATAATTCACTTAATAACTGGGGCAAGAAAATCCGTAAAATGGGGGGAAATTCACTTAACAAATTTCTCACTCAGCAACATAAATTTTGGGCTCAATTGTGGTCGTACGTTGAGGACTACCTGTAGTCACATGATTGTCATTCAAGTGTTGGCAACCAGCTCCCAATTATAATGATCACAGCGCCCTATAATCATATGACCATTTGTCACCAATCCAACAAGTTAGAAGATCACAATTGGCAATTGCGTGACGTCATGCCTAACAAGCACACAAAGGACTTGCTCAACAAGCACAACTGGAACTGGCTTTACAAACCCTCCATTTGGAGATGGAGGCCCCAGTCCCAATTACTAACCTTAGTTCAGAACTACCTGTACATTTATCAATAAACAACTGTAATGTGGTAAAGATCCATTATGTTTGTTGAGACCCCTCTGAGATAAGGTCATGGTTCCGAGTAATGATCCCAATCAATTCAGGACTCTGAGGCTGTAGCTTTTCTCAAATATCTCCTTTATTGGGTACATCATATTGGCACAACCAGGTGGTGATGCCAACTCTAAATATTCCCTGCGGTTTGGTATAATTAAAAGAATAGATATTCCCCATCCCCCACCCAGTTAACCAACCAGGTATGTGGTGGGCTTCTCAGCTGCTCCCTCTAGCTGTTACGAGTGCTCATTGAGATGGCCTTGGTTCCCACAAGCCTTATCGGTGTTACGTCCAGCACATTAGAAGAAAACATTTCACTCCCCATTGGTCCCCTCTTCCCACATACAGTAGGTATGGTAACTAAGAAACGAAGCAAAAGAGAATATGGCACTTCAGCTAAAGTCCTTTCGAGAGTTGACAGATAAGCTAGAAGCTTTTGACATTGATGCGTTGAGCAATCTCTTGTTAAAGAGATTTCATTCCTTCCCCAAATGGCTACTTTATGGAATACAGAATAACAGAGTTGGAAGGGACCTTGGAGGTCTTCTAGTCCAACCCCCTGCCCAAGCAGGAGACCCTATATACCATTCTCTTTCAATCACTTCTTAAAAAACCAACCCAATCTTTAAAATCTAGAATGGAGCATCCTGTGAAATTGAAATGCTTTTGCATTACTTTCTCCTTGTTTTGACCCATCTCATTATCCCATTCCTAGGGTTCTAATTGCTTCCTTAATAGTTGGCAATTTCCTTAGTTGGATGTCAACAGCATACTGACATCACCCCAAATTCCAGATGACCTCTCCTGTGGTTTTGCAGCTCAAGGGTCAAATTGATACTAGACCCCTGTCATGAAATAAGTTTCAGAGTTATGAAGCTAGGAGAGCAAATTTTGTTTCATTTCCACCACCCTTCATAGGATATACAACTTCATTGATAGATGGACGCACACAATGCAATACCAATGTCGCCTTTTCTTTCAATCCAGATCGCCTCAAGCAAGCCAGGCAGCATGTGGAGAAAGCCCTCAAGGTAACGATATTGGCTGAATTTGCCTCCTTAGATTAGCTTCCCTAGATCAGCCTCAGAGCACAGAGAAGGGCAACCGAGATGATTGGGGGACCAGAGGCTAAAACATAGGAAGAACAGTTGCAGGAACCGGAGATGTCCAGTTTAATGAAAAGAAGGACCAGGGGTGACAGGATAGCAGTGTTCAGATATCTAAGGGGCTTCCACAAAGAAGAGTATCTCAGCCTATGTCCCAAGGCACCAGAAAGCAGGACAAGAATCAATGGATAGAATAATCAAGGAGAGAAGCCACCTAAGAACAAATTTCCTGTCAGTGAGAACAATTAACCAGTGGAATGGCTTCCCTTCAGAAGTTGTGGGTGCTGCTCCCACCCTGGAGGTTTTTAAGAAGAGGTTGAACAACCGTTTGTCTGAAATGGTATAGGGCAGGGGTCTTCAAACTTGGCTCTTTTAAGACTTGTGGACTTCAACTCCCAGAATTCCTCCCATAGTCATGTCAGTTC
>JANHGC010006216.1:155958-169286 GCA_027560395.1 Boaedon fuliginosus | reverse complement strand
CAAACAGGATGAAAATTTAGTTGGCTTCATTGCAGTTAGCATTTTTATAATGCTGTGAATCTGCCAGTGGCAAAATGTCCCAATTAATTCTTTTTTTAAATCCCCTTTATTATCCAGAACACCTCATGCATTGCAGCACATTGCAGAGAGTTTTGGCCTTTTAAAATCTGTTATAAAATTGTTATAAAAATATAAAGCCTGTATGGAACGATCACATGCTTAGCCTCTCTGGACCCAACTTGATGTATCATATACCCCTTAATGTAGTCATCCATAAACCGAAAAGCAGGGTGGCATAAATTGGTTGGCATGACGAGAACCATATTTGGCTTTTAAGCCAAATGGCAAAACAGAAGCTGAATTTCATGAATATGGTGCTTTGGATTTGATTCAAAAAGATGTTTTAAAATATGTCGGTACCTAAATATTGTAGCTGTGTGCAATTCTTTAGAACAATAAATGTTTTATTGTTCTCAGAGGCACCTTTCGGAATTAAATTCAAAGTATTGTACGGGCTTATTAATTACAGCTAGTATGATTGTTCCCACACATTTAGCAGTGCCACATTGGTATCTCGTGAAATTTTTAGTTCAGCAGCGGGCTTTTAAAGGGCTCTGGTGAAAGATATTGAGAAGTGAAAATTTGAGGCAAGAACCTCAAGGAAAACCAAACCAACGAGAAATAAGCATGTTCAAGAGCCCCAAAATATTGGCTTAAATGTTATTGGGGGAAGAAGATAGAAAGCTGAAAGTGTATTACAGGTGGTTCTCTTTTACAAGGACTGGCAACTTTGTAGGCAGAGTGATTGTAAAGTAAATTGTCATGTCAACTTATGATGTCAGTTTGGGCTCCGGTTGTTAAACAAATTACCTACAGTTGTTAAATGCAATGTCACGTGACTGTGACTTGTGACTTCCTGCCAGTTTCCCCCTTGACTTTGTTTGTCAGAATCTGGCTGTGAAGGTCGCAAATAAGTAATCACATGACTGTGGAAGTCTGTGAACTTCGTATATTTGTGCTGGTTGCCGAGCACCTGAATCACAACCATGTGAGTGTGAGAACACTGCGACAGTCACAAATTTGAGGACTGGTCGTAAGTCTCTTCTTTCAGCACTGTCTTAACTTTGAAAGGTCACTGAAAGGGTGGTCGGTAAACGAGGCGTACTTGTATTTTATTGTAGGTTTCATTTACTGGCCCAATAATGTATAAATGGATCCTGCAAACTAAATCTCTAGCGACCACTATGTGGGAAATCCCCAAGCTGAAATGACAGCTTTGCTTGCTGGCAAGGACTATCCATTCTTTATAGAAATCTGATATCTGCTATCTCTATGAATTTTGTGACTGAGATCAGACACTACCCAATTTGTATTCTCAAGCCACTATGCAGCACCGTCTCTGAGATACAGTGATAGAAATATTGCAGTTGAGTTTCAGCTGTCTGAAGCAGAAAAGGCCTCTCCCCACCCCATCTCACAGTTACGATATCACTGGAGTGGTCATAGGAGAAATTGCAAAACAAGTTTTGTTCAGCCATATCTCCTTTCCTAGACACCGCAGCACAAGCATCCCTCAGTCAGCCCATAAAATCCCAAGAGACTCTTCTCCCCTTCGTTTTCTCCAGATTTCCTTCTCCTCCATTTTGAAAAGTGCTGCTCCCTTTTTCTATAGTTCACATAACACTTATTATGCTCAAGGTATATTTAAACCTGCTGTTTGAAGAGCTCCTGCCCTTAAGGAGAACCTGTGGTTTGCGATTAGTGTGTAGTTCTGGCACACCCTTGTCTTTTGTGGGCTCTTTTCGCTTGTGTGAAGAGGGCGCAGTGACTCAGTGGTTAAAGAGGCTGAGGTTGTCAGCTGGAAAGCTGGCAGCCTGGGTTTGAGAGCTGCCTACCTAGCAGTTCAAAAGCATGCAAATGTGAGTAGATAAATAGGTACCACTTCAGTGATAAGATAACAGCGTGTTGCATGCCTCAGCATATAATCATGCTGGCCACATGACCATGGAAGTGTCTTCGGACAATGCTGGCTCCCTCGGCTAAGAAACGGAGATGAGCACCACCCCCTAGAGTCAGGAAGGAATGAGAGGGGAAACCTTTACCTTCTTGGCTCCCAGAATTATCCTTTTACCCCCTAGAACTCCATCTCTGTCAGGTTCCAAAAACCAAGAATTACATCCGAGCAGTTTCCTTTATCGTTCCTCCCATATAGACAAAACCTTGCCAAACCATTTGCGGCACAGAATATATACTCAGAGAATTGTACTCAGAGAATTATCTAAGCTTTACTGCCTCTTGGGAATGCAGCCCCTCCGGCCTGGGAATCCAGACTACATTCCACCACAATCCCCCAATTGCTGCCCTCCAGCTATGTGGGAATACGATGCCCAGTATTCTTGAGAATAGCCACTGCTGGACAAAACCAGGTTGGGGACGCTCTCTAGAAATTTGTCTTTATGGTGTGCTAGTAGGTGTGACTTAATTAGTTTGGGAAGGCACATAGCTTAATATTGTCTACTGCCACCAGGCAATTGCTAGGTAATTTCTAAGTCTGCTCTGTAGCTTTGGGTTGTTGTTTTTTTCTTTGACTGAACAGCTGCATTGAAAGGATGTTTCACTGTTTAGAGACATCCAGGTACTTGCTAGTAAGCCCGTATGCTGTATTATTGGTTCCTCTCCAGGCCTGGCTGTTTCCTGCAGGCTCCCCTGCCTCTTCTGCAGAGATGGAAAAGCTGTGGCAAATTTGCAAAGGCTGTGTTGCTGTTCCAGAGCTGGGCCTTTACTTCCTGCAGCTCCCAAATTCTTCTACCACAAAGCAGTCACCACTTGCCCGGCTCAGGTATATTATGAATCTTTAAGTGCTCACAGAAGAGCGCATTCCTCCTGCCTAGGAAGATTTCCTGATTAATCCTGCATGTCAAATAATGATGGTGGCCTCTCTGTGATTCCTCCTGCCTCCCCACCTATCAAGAGAATGGGCCAAACCGATTTCCGACTACAGCCTCTTGCAACGATGTCACCCCCCAGCCCCCAATGGACAAGTTTCCTTCTCCCCATCCCGTAACCATTCGTCCTTTCTCCACCCATGTGCCTAGGACCAGCAGCAGCTGCCACCTCTTGTACCGGCTTTTGACAACCAGATGTCTGTCTTGCCTCGTGTGGGGGGGAAAGATTCTGAATCCGCGTTGACTAATTCCACCCGAGCGGCTGACTCTGTGTCTTCATTCTGATAAAACAGGGAGGAGTTGCTCCATGTGAGTTGCCCTTAGGAGTTCACCTTGCTTGGCCAAGCCATTTTTTTGTTTTTTGTTTTTTGTTTTTTGCTTTTAGTGGTTAACGTTTTTTCGAATTGGTGCTGGGAATCTGAAAAAAAAAAAAATCAGTGTCATTCAGAAAAGGGAATTTGATTCCTGCTGTGGCTTCTCTTCGGGAGCTTTTCTTTCCTGTGATTGGAGGATGTTCGGAAGTTCTCACTCACTTGTCCTGGAAAACAAGTGGGGTTTTTTTGGGTGAACCCCCCCCCCGTTCCTCTTTGACACAAAAGAAGGGAAGTGACTGAAAACCGTGGGAAATTATTATGGGGAATAATAAGACTGAATTCGTCAAAAGCAAAGACACAGCTGGGCCCTGGAAGAAAAGAAGAGGGGAAAACAGCATTCGAGATTTCCGCTCCAGGCTGTGCTTGCAACAGAGGAACCAACTCAGAAAATAACCCTTCATTCTTCTAAAAAACAGTTTCTAACATTATTTTAATGAATAGTTTATGCAGCTTTATAGCAGTGGTGGTGGGTTTGGTGCTACTCAGTGCTGTATTGGGAGGAGACAGAAAATGATTTTGAACATCCTGTTCCAACAGTGGGCATATTTCACAATAGCTCTTTGGTGCCACCCAACTTATGTGCCAGCATAATCACTGCCCGTATGTCCTTATGTATCTCTGTGTGGGCAGCCAACTCAATCCTCCATCTTGCCAAAATACATATTTCTAAATGTTGTTTCCATGGCCCTGCTTTTTCTCACCCTGCCTCCTTTTGTATAAGCCTGTGTTTTCCTGCTCTACTCAATATTCACCTTCTATCTGACTTCTTTCAAATCCAGCCATTTGATTCCTCTACAACAATCTGATATTCACTAAGAAAAATGGGCATCTGCAGGGAAGGCCAGTGAAGAGCGGGAAACAATTGGAAACTCATGCTGGCTGTGGGATTTTGGGAGTTAAAGCCCACATATCTTCAAGCCAGCAAGGTTGAGGAACATTGCCTTAGAGGGATGATGTTGGCAGCATATGCCCTGGAAGATCATCTATAGGACTTTCCAAAAGGTGGAAAGGTGGCTTTCCATCTCCAGCGGTCCCTGTGCCTGCCTTAACTGTGTTCAAGAGTACAAATTTGGTTACTTCCGATTGGCAAGGCTGTGAGATGCTTCTGTGGTGATGCCGAAAAGATGATAGGGAGTATGTGGAGGCATGCCCATACCACTTGCCTGTGACTCAAGAGAGTAGCCATGCCCGTTTCCAGAATACTGGGGAAAGACATGGCTGCTTTAATGAGCTGTAGCCAAGTGCAGTGGATGCATTTGTAACATCGTACAACCTATTGGTCCTGATACCATTTGGCCACAGCAGCACATTACCTTGAATTCTGTTTTTGGGGCATTATAATCTAGGATGGAAAGTCTGGAACTGGCTTGGATTGCTTCAGTTTGTCACTCAGGTGACAATGCAAGCGACTGGAGTGTTGTTAAATGTTTAGCTGCAGAAAGACTTTGAGACATGAGATGACTCATAGACTTTATTATAAATAAGCACGCTTTCTACTAGGTGTCCCATAGTTTCAGTTCAGGATATGCTCCCACAAATGGAAATGCTCCACTAAAGAGGGAAAAAACTGGCCCACCAAAAATGACTGGACTATAAATACCAACTTCCCATCGTTCATGCTGACCGGGAATGAGATCAGAGTACAACAGCACCTGACAGCTCCCACTTTCCTCACTTTGGTTCTTCCTGTTACTTTCCACATTTCAGGGCACAATCTAGGTTAATTCTTATTCTAGAAAGCTCTAAATCAATAATGAATCTCCACGCTATGCATGAAGCTGTATGTTCCTGTGCAACAACATATTCTTTTCCTTGATGTTTCCTCCGTCTATTTGCATTTCTCCTTCAAAATTATTCCAACATTACTAGAACATTCTAAAATGGTTCTTCCCAACCTCACTTGCCTTTCTGAATACTTCAGAGCTTTCTCGGGATCTTCTCCGGAGATTGATGCCCTTAACAGCAATTTAAACTCATTACTTTGGGGACTTTTTCCTGCTTCTATAGTTGCTTTGTCTTCATATTATTGTATTTAGTCATCATCAAAATTATAATAAACGTCAAAATTTTATTATTTCTGTTTACACTGGACATTTGAGCATGGAAGAAAAATAATTACAAGTTTGCTTTTTTTAAAGCCACTAGCTAATTTTGATTTTTGCTGGTGGATGTATTATTTGACTGTCTTGTTTTGGAGGTCCCATTTCCTATTTAGAATTTGGTTAATAGGACCTTTGGACTGATGTCTTCAGGAAATAATTAAGCCAACTATGGTTAAATTTTGATTTAGTTTATGCAATGCATGTAAAGATGGGATTTTGAGGTTTTTTCCTCTGGTTTTTTTTTTGGGGGGGGGAGTAATTCATAATCTTTACCAACCAGAGCATCTTCAGCCCCACTGAAGGCTTAAGAATATACCTCTTATTGCTTTTGCATGGAGAACATGATGACTTTGAGTGGAGGTAAGGCCATAACCTACTCTACCTTTTTGGGAGTATGGCTGTAACTGTATTTGTACTGGGTCTTTCAAGGCCTTTCCATGAGATTAAATTGATCTCTTGAGTGAAGGAAACCAATTGATTGTAATGGAGTACACATTTTGTATTCAAAAAGTTCCAGAACCCATTCAATCTACAAAATGTCCTTAGATGGACGTGTATAGTCTTCTGCTTGTGATCTTGGTGAGATATTAACAGCCACGGTGTTTAATCATGGCTTTGGTGATTCCTAAACTTAGGTCTCCAAGCACTGTAGGACTGAATCTCTCAATTTAAGATCCAGGGTTAGAAATCACTAGATCAGATGGACTTATTTACTCTGGCACAAGACTGCTCCTTAAATAAATAGCTTGAAGTTCCCACATATTCTAGCATGCTATTTCCATTTAAATATATTCCATATATTTCCTACTAGCCCTGGCACCATACATAAAAGGAGCCAGTGTCATACAGTGGGTAATTCCTCTCTTCCCCCAACTCTGCTAAATTTCAGATTTCCATTAATATGCATAAAATATTTTTCTTAAAAGTGGGAAAAAATGCAATAGGATACCAAAAGTTTTATATATTTATAAATTTTATTACAATCCATAAAGCATGTATTTTAGGTAATCAAGTGTATCTTCCATATTAACATATTTACACTGAGGTCTTGTAACAGCATGGTTTGTAAATTCTTTGTAAAACAATAAATTTTACTTTTGTAATCTACTAGTCTAATCCTTGGATAGCCGTTTTAATATTTAAAGCAAACAAATCAAAACCCTTTTCAGTGCTATGAAAAAGAAGAAAATGGGACAATCATTTATATAAAGTAATAGAAGGTGAAACAACCATTAGTAATAATGTTTTCTCCATTAGCAGTTCTTACTGCCCGTGAGATAGAGCTGTCTATGTTCTCCATACAGAAATTTCCTTAGAACAGAGATTTTCAACCCTAGCAAGTTTAAGATGTGTGTGGACTTTTGACTCCCAGAATTCTGGGAATTGAAGTCCACGCATCTTAAATTTGCTGAGGTTGGGAAACACTGTCTTAAAACAGAAGTAAAGTTTTGATGTCCACCATTCTTTATAGAACTATTCTTACAACTAACAGAACCACTTCCTCAAACACCTACATTTATGCAAAATAAGAGATGGGGAAGCTGTGCTCTTCTAGATGTTACTGGATTCCAACATTAAGCCAACATATTTAAGGCACAGACATTATGTACATTCCAATTCGTAATTTAATCCACTTTCTGGACTGCAGTTCGCCAAGACATTACAGTACACGCTCAGATATAAGCCATACTGCAGATAAGCTGACCTTCAAAATTTTTGTATGTTTTAATTTTCACAATTGGCTTATCTGCATGTGATGTATTTTATGATGTTTTGGTTAAAAATTCAAGGATTGACTTATCTGCAAGTGGGCTTCTACATTGGTCTATATGGGATAGAAGGATATTTTAAACATAATATTACTACCGGTACATATATTTTGCAGAACTGTAAAGGTATATTTTGGCTCCCAAAATTCGTGGTTTATCCATGAGTCTCTAGGAGACTCTCTAGAGATCAAGTATTTTAGATCTTCAGCCTAACAAGAGTTGCATATACAGTAATTGATATATGTACTGTTTCCAGATGTTGCAAATGCTATGTACAAGGATAAATTTAACCTCTTCATTCTTTCTTGTCCATATAGTGTAGTTGCATCAGGCCTAAGACCACATATAATTTGCTGCTTCTTGCCCATTTCTGAACACAATTTGTATTCCTTGTTGTAGAACTTTGGAAGAGAAGAGATAGAACTTGGCATCTGGAATAAGCTGTGTACGGTCAAAGCTTGTGAAAAATATCCTAGTACTGGCTAATCTCACTTTAAAAGTCTTCTCACCAACTAGTAGCCAAAGATTTCAGTTGTTTTTGCAGAGGGAAGCTTTTGTAAAGGAAGATGGCCCTGATAACAGTCTATGTCCAAAGTCCATACAGGAGCCAAGTGATTTCCATATTAATCATGCTTCTCCCTTTTAAAACAGGGACAGAAAACTTCCATGTTAGCAGAAGGCAAACTTTCAAATCACAAAGGGCCATTCACAGTAATGAAAAAGAGCCAGCTGCAAGGGATAGGCACATGTTTGAATATGTCTACTTATTTTCAACTTATGAGAATTGCAAAACTTAAATGCCTGTGTCCAGAAATGATAAAAGAGGTGAAAAGTTGAGGAAGATTAGGTGAAGCGCCTGCTGTTTTACCATTAGTTGAAATTTAATAATTAAAAGCCTTGGAAAAAAATAAACTGTGTTTTATTGCTCTCGCTCTATCTCTTAATTAATATTTACCCTTTTTGTTTAATAATGACATCTAATCAAAGCAACATCAACAGAGCCAGGACAACTTTTTGTATCCTGAAAACTAATTAAAATCTTTTATGAAATGCTGACATCTTGTGCGATTAGACTATTTTCAATTTTATCATTTTTAATCCACCAATACAGCACAAGAGCAGCTGAAAAAGTTTCCTGATCTAAGTCACTTCGAGAATATTTAAGAGTGGATTAGATAACTTTTTGACATGAAAACTCTGAGCTCCATGCAATTGAGAACAAGACATAAATATTTTCCTCTGGAATCAGCAGCAACTGCCTACTGCACTGTGTGCCAAAGAAGTAATTTATTGGCAAAACCGTTCTGCAAATTCAGAGCTCTCCTTTGCACTCTTCAATATGGTAACTAAAAATAGTTGGAAAAGAACATGCTCTTAATTTTTCTCTGGCTGGCTGCTCACCTCCATCCTATCTACCCAGCGGGCATCAGTCCTAAGTCAACATATAATTTGCTTGTCTATTGCTTCTTAATATTGAGAAAATATTAACTACCTTTACTTTCACACAGGAATATATAATCTAGATATTAAGAATGCATAAATCCTAATAATAATAGGGTCTGGGTTGCTGTGACACTAAAAAAAAAGATTAATTCCGTGGGTATAGGAACACTTTAAAAAACAAAACAATCAGAAATGCCCACCTTAAAATATATTCTGTAGCCAGGTTATAGCAGCTAGTTACAAAATAGGTTTTTACTTAGAAATTTCCTTCCTATCACCCTTTGTGATAAGTACTTTTTCACTGTCCGTCATTTGTACGCCCCCTATTCAAGCAACTCTGGAGGAATACGATATATATCCGAGCCTCTTTCCAGAAGGAGCAAAAGCTTCCTTCCACAACGACAGGGCCTGCTCCTTGGGTGGGGCCAGATTTTAACGGCAGCCGCATCCTTCTGACTAGGCTGCCGGCAATTCATGAACTCAGAGGAACTCTTCGCAAACTTCTTTCACTGCTTGCTGCTCGTAGGGGGCAGGTTAAGTCCGAGGTGGCGAAGTGTCTGGAGGAAAAAAGGAGGAGGCGGGGCCACCAACAGAGTGCGGGAAGAGCAGCAACCATCAGGCAGGAGAAGTTGGTGGAGGTGGAGATGAAGCTGCAAGCGGGACATTGTTTGTTGCCGTAAACGGAGCTTTTGCACCAAATGTTCCTCCAGAGCCTGTCAAGAAGTTGGGAGAGGGAGAGAAGGAATGCTATTGTAAATAATTCCTAGGTCAACCTACTTACAATCATTATTTCACAGGTGGTCCTCGGCTTGCGACCATAATGGAGCCCAGAATTAATGGTTGTAAGTCACTGCAGTTATTAAGTGGGCTACCATGTGACTGGATCTGATTTTTTTTACAGTGGTTGTTAAGTGAATATATATTTACCCAATGGGTGGTTTTTTTTGCCAGAAAACAGAAGTAAATGCTGGAAACCAATTTTAAAAAAATGTCAAAAATTGTGTCCCCAAAGGTGCTTTTTCAACTCAGGTGGAAAAAGCACCTTTCAACTGGGCTTTGTTTTTCCTTGAAGACGTTTTGCTTCTCATCCAAGAAGCTTCTTCAGTTCTGACTGAAAAACAAAGTCCAGCTGCCTTTTGAAAAAGCACCTTTGGGATAACCATGACCTGGATGACTGAGAAACTCCATAAGTTACAAAAGCAGTGGTTATGTGACTGCGGGATGCTGCAAAGGGCCATTAGGTAAGGTAGTTGCCAAGCAACCAATATGCAATCACATGAACAGCGTTTGCTATGTCCCATGGTCATGTGACACTGTTTCATGATGGTTTTGTTAAAAACCAGGACTTACAGCTGCCTTTCGGCAAAACTTCTTCCCATGGCAAACCATTGATTCGCTTAAAGAGCTTTGGATTCACTTAACAACCATGTTGATTCGCTTAACCACCACTACAGAATTTCACAAAATTGGGTCGGTCCCATGACTCACCCTTTTTTTATGACCATTCAGATCATACCATTGTAAGGGGCAGGTTCCATTATGGCTCTATGTCAAGAGCTACCTGCTGTTGCGGTTCGTCAGATGAGTCAGAGGAGATGGAGGGGGTGCCTGGGTTATCATCGGGGTCTGTGGAAGGCTCTGAAAAGCAGGAGGTCTCAGAGCCAGAGTCAGAGCCAGAGCAGGGCCCATCTACTCACACTCAGGCAGAGACACAGCTATTTTCGGGGCCTGAGCTGAGTGAGGGGGAGGAGCAGCTGGGGCTTGTCCCAAATGCATGTATGCACAGAGAAGTGGGGAGAGGAGAGCAACGCAGGACTGAGAGCCAGCTGTCCAGGAAAAGAAGGAGACGTTAACAAGCTCCTCCCTGGCTGGATTATGACCGGGGAAGAAAGGCAGGATATAAGTACAAATAATAAATAAATAAATATAAGGAGGAGCAATGTGGGAGATGTGTGTTGCTTGCCAGGATTTCCTTGCCACTACCCAGGTTGGCCAGGGCTCTTTGTGTTGGGGTTGAAGTGCTAATTGAGGCTCCCTGCAGGGAACTCAGAGACTGCTGTGGCTTGTGAATCACCTAAGGACGTGTGATCTGGAACTTTATTTTATTTATTTATTTTTATTGGATTTATACCCCACCTCTCTTCCCCGGTCAGGGGAATGTATTTGTCAATGTATTCCTGCCTTTCTAAATAAAAAGGGGGGTTCTCCTCATGAGTAGGCCATTGAGTGGGGCTTGTGAAGGCTGGGTCAGAACACCTGCATAGAATGTCTCAACATATCTCAGACTCCAGGATCAGCTTCTATTTTGCAATTTGGTACCTGTGTCCGAGGTGGGCTCTCCTCAGCCGGCAAGAGAAAAGGCTCTCCAAGAACAGTTCCCACCCGGGAAGAATACACGTGATCTCCTAGCACAGGGCTCAGGATCAGGGTCAGGTGTACCGGTATCTGGTTCCGGAAAGCTGCCACAAAGAACACAAGACAGGAAGAATGAGGCCTACAGCTGGCTAAGAAACACCAGCTTCAACTCCAATGGTTTGGAGTGAGCTGCTAAGCTTTTTTGTAAGAGAGTCTACACACGACATCCAAAAATAAGATAAAAGCAATAATGCTTCCTCACTCTCTCCCAATCCTCTGCCCAAAAATATAATCTACACCGGGAGGAAAAAAGGACTCGAAAGGCCAAGGCTTGAGTGCATGTTTTATTTCCCCCCAGCATGCGTTTTGCAAAGTGTTTGGAAATAAGTAGAGAAACAATAGAACATGGAAAAAACACAGGAAGTACAGGAACAGGTAATCTGGGGTGGAGTTGTAAGAGAAAGGGCGAAGAAAGACCATTAAAATGAGAGACAGATAACAGAAAGTAAGAGGTATAGGAAAAACCTAATAGTCAACTTGCCAGAGAAGCCCCATCCTCTATATCAGGGGTTTCAAACTCGATTTCATTGAGGGCCATATCAGGGTCTTGTTTGACCTCAGGGTGGGAGAGGTGTGTGGCCAGGGGGAGAATGGCCAGCTCAAAGTCACTCATCGAGGCTGTTTTCGGCTACGTCAGCCCTCCCGGACTCCGTTTTCAGCCATGACAGCCTCCTGCAGCCCTCTGCCAGCAAAAACAGAGCTCAGGGAGGCTGTGCGGCCCACCCAAGCTACATGTTTGGCTGCGATGGCCTCCTGCCAGCAAAAATGAAGCTCAGGGAGGCCACGCACATTCTCCCTGAGCTCCCTTTTTGCTGGCAGAGGCACTGTGGGCCGTCCTTTGGTGTTTCCAGGATGGGCCTGTGGGCCGGATCCGGTCCCCAGGCCTGGAGTTCGACACCCCTTCTCTATAAAATGAGGATACTTCGGTTTGTGGGAGATCAAGTAAAAATAATAGTTTCTCTACAATCATGAGAATCACAACCTGATCTTTACTTGCTTTTAAATGCCAAACTGCATGTGGTAAAGGTTTAATGCAGCTGGTTTGACAAGAAAAATAGATATTAAGTAGTCCTCAGTTTACAACTAGCTATTATAATGACCGTTCAAGATTACAATAGCCTCAAAAAAGGATCCATAAAGCCCTTCCAGGCATCATAAAATTGATTCCCATCTTGTGGTCATGTGACCAATTACTGGTGCTTGGCAACCAGTGCTCCTTTACAACCGGTTGCCAAACACCCTGCAATCATGCAGCCTCAGGAGGCAGGGAAGATTGCAAGTAGAGGGGATGGGGTGAACTGAAATCCTTCTGCGAGCTACAGGAACTGAGCTGAAATCCACCAGCCGAAGGATTTCTCCTCCATGCATGGAGGGGAGGGAAAACCCTAAAGATTTCAACTCCTGCAGCCCATCGAAGGATTTTCCCTCTGTTCAGTCTCTCAGTGGGTTGCAGGAACATTTGTCAGTGAAAGGGCTACTTGCCAGCAGGATTTCAGCTTCACACAGAACTGAGTTCCTCCCGGCAGGCAGCTCTTTTGCTCCGTCTGCTTTACAATGGAAGAGACTGCTTAATGACTGCAACCAGAATGCTGGGATTGCGGATGCTGAGCAAAACAGTCATGTGGGCGTCTTGCTTAACAACCACTTTACTCAATGACTGAGATTGGGACTGGGGGAATTCCATCACTAAGCAATGGGGTCATAAAGGACATGGTCATGTGCCCGGGCCGACTTATAATGGCTGTTCCAGCCATTCCTGTTGCTGCCATTAAGTGAAACCTGTATGGTTGGAGCATCCCATAGTCATGTAATTGCCATCTGTGACCTCCTGCAAGCTTCTCCACCGACTTTGGTTGTCAGAAGTCAGCAGGGAAGGTGGCAAATAACGATCACATTTCAATCACCATTATTATGAACTGATTGCCAAGGTCCCAAATAGCAATCCTATGACTGCAGCGCAATTACAAGGACTGTTGCAATGTGTTTGAATATTAGTAGCTTGGACTGGTAGTTAGGCTGTTGGTTTGAGCTCCAAGCGTGAATTACAAGAATCATTAAGTACGTCTCATTCAGCACCATGAAAGCTTCTAATGGTCGCTGAATGAATGGACATTAAACAAGGACTACCAGGGATGGGTTCCTACTGGTTCGCGGGTTACCTGCTTTGTGGGCACGCTTCCCGATCACCTGTCAAACGCGCACTGCGCGCGATTGACTTTGAAATCTGCGTGGTGTTCTGCAAGCACTCTGATCCAACAGCTGCACGGCGGCTATCCGCAG
>JANHGC010006216.1:127382-143580 GCA_027560395.1 Boaedon fuliginosus | reverse complement strand
GAATCTGCCTGAAGATGATGAGTGTGACCTCGTCGAAACGTTGCCTTGATACTCTCAAGCCTACACGGGAAAAGACCAAGATTTTCATACCTACACCCATGAAAATCTACGAAAACACACAGACACAGACACACACAGACACACAGACACACACATATATAATTTTAAAATGTTCTATTTTGTCATTTTAATCATTTTTACAAAATGTATTTTAAATTCTATTTCTCTAAGGAGCAGGTGGCATACAAATATTCTGAATAAATTAAAATCTTTCTTTTTTAGTTACTTAGAAACCATCATGATCAGATTTGATTCCTAGCCATTTAAAATATAATTACAAATAGAACATCATTAAAACCCCAAAAGTAGTTCTGTACAAACTTGGACCCAAGCCTAATTCCAAATAGCAGAAGTTAAGCCTGAAAACTCAGGTTTTACAACCTTTCAAAAAGATTCAAGGGAGGGTACAGGGTACGAAACTAAGTATATTGGAGCACAAGAAGTGTACTAAAATAATGGCCGAAAGGAATATTTAGCTTTCTGAAAAATCTCAGAATAAATTTCAGTGAAAATAATATGAGCAGATGATAGAGGTAATCTTAAACCATGTCTCTCTGTTTGATCCACAAGGAGGTGTCCTAATGAATTCAAATATGTGCAGGGTTTTTTTAGAGTTTGAGTTTGGCTTGTTCTGCTAATCATCGTTTTTAATGCAGAACCTTTCTGCTTGCTATCTATAATGGGGAAAAAATCCCTAGAATTTAGAAACCAACTTGTTTCTCTAGACGAAGATGCACTGAAATAAGCTTTCTTTAGTGCAAAGCTACAGCTAGAAGCTTTTTCAGTATATTCCACCCAAATGGCTTTTCCATTCCTGCTTCTTTTTCTTCTTTTCTAAAATTGGCAATAGCAAATAGAAGCGCTAATTCTTTCTGACCTTGATTTTCTATGTGACATCTTGAATAAGAATACTTGATTTAAATTTGTAGAATTGTTACAATTTTAATGTGACTACTAAAAATAGGACAGTAACCATAACAATAGTACTTAAATACATTTTAATCAGAAGTAATATATGAATTCAAATTTAGTTCAGTCCTATTGCCACCCATTTTCTGAATTACAGTCCCTGGCATGATGTTTTCCAGTTTTCAGATTTTTTAAAAAAATATAACCATAACCTCGTTTGTCAGCTCTCAAAATTAATATAACAGATTAATGAAACTGTAATTGTTTTATAGAAACTTCTTGGAATTAAAGACTTTTTATTTTTGAGTTTCCCTCTTATTTTAACAACTGGGGTACTCTCGGTCCATTCTGCCCTTCATAAAGATAGAGCTTGTTTTCTAAATTAGGGATGAGCCAAATTAGTAAATCAATAGGTGCCTGACCTATTCTTGCTTTTCTCACAGGACCCCATTGATGTTGGCAATCATGAATGGCCATGTAGATAGTGTCCATCTCTTACTAGAGAAGGGATCCACAGTGGATGCAGCAGACAGAAGAGGCAGGACTGCACTGCACCGGGGGGTAAGTGGAGGAATAACTCTGTATTGAATTGATTGAACAAAATCCTGAAATAGTCTTGTAATTTTGGATGGGGGAAATTATACATTTAAGTGTTTCACACTTTAAGCCAATTGGAGCATAGTGAGTAGATTGTTGTCTGTTCCTCATCTTTGAATTGTCGCACTTGCCATTGATTCCAGAAAACGTGCTTGGAATTTGGTCTAATGTACAAGATATTCCTCACTTCCCAATCATTCATTCTGTGACCGAAGTTACAATATTGCTGTGGGCAAAACAACTCCACAGACCATTTGTAATCTTTGCAGCATCCTTCAGTCATCAGTACAGGTTGACCTGTGTGATTTCCCCCCCCTTCTTGCAGAGCAGAGAGATTGGAGTCAAATCTCTTCTTGAAACAGATTTCAAGAGAGTAAACTCCTACCCATCAAAAGCAGTGCAATCGCACTGGCATCAAAAAAAAGGACCAGGCAAAGGAGAGATGGTCCACCAAAATTGCTTGCTTTTTTGCCCCTTTTTCTCCCAACAAAATGAAGAGTTTAGAGCAAAAGGGATTTCAAGAGCATGAGTGGATTGCATACTGCATCCATGGCTCCCAGCCTCAGCTGTGGCACGATCGCATTGCTTTTGATGTGTGCAAGACTGTAAGCAGACATTCCAAAGGGCGGGGTGGTATTGGTGGTTAGATGCAAACAAGAATGAAACGTGTGAAACAACAAGAGTAATCTTGTTTCCTTCTTGCCAGAAAGCAACAGTTGCGGTCATGTGATTTCTAACTTAGCTATTGCTTCGCTTAGTGGTGGAGTTGCCAGTCCCAGTTTACATCTTTAAGCAAGGACTACCTGTATCAATATTGTAAACATGCTTGTGCTGGAAAGGAATATTTAGGCAAGAGAAATGTTAGTTGAGCAGCATCAGTTTTAATGCGAAAATAAACATTTCTATTGTTTATAGTGCAAGATTTATTGTTAGATAAAACAATAGATAGAACCGAATGATTAATCCAACAACTTGGACTTATTATTATTATTATTATTATTGAATAAAATATTTCGAGTGCCTACTTTGCAAGTCTTATTTCCACTTGGATACTTTTTTTTTTTCATTGCTTGCTGTCCTTTTTTTGTAGGCTGTTACTGGCTGTGAAGACTGCCTCGCAGCACTGCTGGACCATGATGCCTTTGTATTGTGTCGGGATTTCAAGGGCCGGACCCCGATCCATTTTGCCTCGGTGTGTGGGCATTCTGAAATCCTGAGGACCTTGCTGCAGGCAGCGCTCTCTACTGACCCTCTGGACTCTGTAGTGGACTATAGTGGCTATTCACCAATGCACTGGGCTTCATACAGTGGTAAGAATGTAGAGATTCATGCATACCTTCCTTCGTTATTTTCTTCTGCCAGAGAGAGAGAGACTTTAATAAGATCTGTCTGATTAAATCACTGCTACAACACCGGGCATCATTAATTGCTATAATATGACATGATGGTGTATTATTATTATTGTTGTTGTTGTTGTTGTTTATAAAATTTATATCCCGCCTTTCTTCCCTAATCAAAGGGAACACAAGGTGGCTAACAACATTTAAAACACAATAAAACATCATTAATCCATAAAATATGACACTAAAATCTCTAACAATAAAAAGTTTAAAACAGCTTACTGTAAAATCATTAAAAACACAGAACATGCAATATAACAAGCATACAATACATTCATACAAGCGGAGTCAATTAATTCCAAGCCCGCTGGCAGAGCCAGGACTTCACAGCCTGACAATAGGCTAACAGATTAGGGACAGTCCGGATCCCTACAGGGAGCTGATTCCAGAGGGCCGGTGCTCATCATCATCGTATCTAATACATTATTACCTTCTAGACATGTAGAATTTCAAAGTTCTTTAATGCTCGTGGGCTAAACTCAGTGAAAATTTGGAATGTTGAAATTCTGTTGAGCTGGAGAGCATGAAATTGTGCAAGACTACCATAAGACTAAGTATTGTTTGTGTCTGAAGGAAAAAATAATAAGTTTCCCTTTGATCGGGGAAATGAGGCAGGGTATAAATCAAATAATAACAATAACAACAACAACAACAACAACAACAACAATAATTAAAACAGATGATTGGGAGAAATGAGAGGGAAGAATTGGATCTGGATGTTGATGGTTCTCCTGGCCCTTCTACTATGGAAACTACAAGGTATTCTTATTGATTCTTATTTATTCCATTTATATGGCTGCATATTCATTGGGGACAAAACACAGGCCTTTCATAATTACAGTAGGTTTACATACCACACTGACTGTGCACAGGGGGAAGAATATAAATGGAATACGCGGCAGACAGACAAAGTAGGGTAGGTATATTGAGATAGGTAGTAGTGGCACCGAATGCCAACCTGAAAGCAATCACTCAATATACAATACGGCATTTACAGTGCTCTGGGGAGGGAAAAGTGTATCTGTTGATTCAAATCTATTTGTGACTCCTTCAGGTTTCTTCTCCCTTGTGAACAACCTCTGTCTTCTGGAGACGTCGGTTTGGTAAATTGCTCCCTGGACACCGATTCCCCTTTTTACTCCAGTAGTTAAGACTGGAAGGGATACTAAATGATTCTGATAAGCTCCGTTGGGCGGTTTTATTTCCTCAGGAAAAGCAAAAAAGAGCTTGGCAGCTCTTTCTCCCCCCCTCCCTCCGAACTAGTACGTTTTATTGGGGGAAAAAACCCCAGCAACGTTTGTCAGCTACCACAGACTTAACGTGTTCTCCTCATAGGACGGGGCAGAGAGAGAGAAAAAATCCCCTCTCCCCCGCCTCCCAGGGACAGCCCTGCACAACCCCGGCTGTCCTTATCAGCAGCAGCATGAACAGCAGCACCCAAAGAATGCAGCCCAGCAAGATTAGTTAGGTTAGGGCAGGGCAGGGTAGAAGCGGTGTGCAAGGGAAGAAGGGGGTGGAGACACGCTGGCAGCTCCCCTGGCCTAGATACGCTGCCGGGATCTGACTCTTGGGACTGTTTAACAACAGCCATGTTCCAGCCCAGCTGAGGTCGAGCCCCGCACCCCATGGGGAGTCCCACTCGTAGGGTCCTGCTGTTCCTCGCCGCTTTCCTGCTGAACCTCCAGCCTGCTGCACTCCAGAGCCACCAGCCGTGTCCCTGCGGAGAAGTCCTCACCAACTTTGTAAGGAGATTCTCTCTTCCTGGGGGAGAAGACTTAGGGGAGGGTGGCTGGGGGGAGATCTTCCTCTCATAGGATACAAGGGTTCAACTGCTGAGGATATTGAAACCTTGGAAGTTTGATTTCTTCTGGGTTCACGGGAATGTAGCGAAAGAGGGCACCTTCCCCAGCGCCTGTTCATTGCATGATAGGCAGTGGAGAGACTGAGGCCATGTGGTTTCCGAGATGGGAACTTATGAGGAAAGGATATCCTTCTGACCTCCTTGGCTTAACTTGTGGCTGATTGTGGATGTGTTTGAAGGGAAAGACCTTGTCACGTGTGGTCAGATGTGGCTGGAGGTTTTGTGTTTAGCAACATCGTGAATGTGATTAGCGGATGGCGTTAGCAACACTGACATGGGCACTTCGGCCGTCTCCAACTAAGCTGCTAAAAAATGTAACCTTTGATGGAGTCTGGTCCCTCTTCTTGGTTGTTTGTCCTCTTAGTAACTGAGACCAGTATTACCTTTAAATGCATCTTGCAAGTGAACGCTGTCAAATCATAGTAAGTGGGAAATGTGACTGAAAATGTGCAGGGTGTATTTAGTTCATTGCTGAGTTAGTCATAAAGAATACCAGAAGGAGTAGGGCTCAAAGCTCAGAGGACACAGATTCCGGGCAGAATTGTCCATGGTTGAAATAATTGATTTCACAAACAGGACAAAGGTGCAACAGTTTATCACTTAGTATGATGTGGACAACCAATCAGTTATCAGTTTATTGTTGATAATTCTTCAAGCAGTCCAAACAAAATTGACAGAGTATTGGAAAGAGAGTATAGAAATTGGGGAAAGAGCCCTGGAATGGGATTTCTGTTATTTTAAAGGGGGAAAAAAACTCCACTGGCTACAGTAAAAAAATAAAGAATGAATAAATAATATGTAAGAGTCTCAGTAGAATAGCTGTCTGTGTAGAAATACCTGAATATTTAAAAGTGTGTTATTGTGCGACAGAGGCAGTTAAAGAATTTTTAAACTTCATAGAGCTTTGAAGAATTTCAAATGCTTGCATTAGCCTGAAAGAGTGTGCATGTTATGTCACCAAAGTGATGTCTTCATTTGTTCCTAAAGATGCTTGCATTTCTCTGAACATTTCATGAAAGATGTGCAACCCAGCACCAATCAAGAAATTTGTCCATTTGGGGATTTTCTCCCACCTCTCTTCTTTGGCAAATCTGTATAGTATAGTTGATTTCATTGAATTGGATTGTTTTTAGAGTTAGTATTAGAACATGCAATGTGCATGTCTTTGAATTTTACTACAAGTTCAGAGTTTTGCAAATAATTCCTTTCGTAATGCCTTTTGTACAATATTTTCACACATACATGCATTTTAATGCACAGGTCTCTCCTTAATAATAATAATTAATATATGTGTTTAAGAACACCAATGAACAACATTACAGTATTCAATTCCAAAATATTTTGAATTTTGAATGACAGTTTAGTATTGACTTGTAGATTGGTTTTTAAAAAATGGCAACATTTAGTAAAAAAAAATATCCAAGAGCTATATGCTATATTGTCAAATCCAAGATCCTTAGGGCTAATTTATGCATTCGACAAACATAAGAGGATTTTTTTTTTCAAATAAAGTTCTCATAATGTGGGTGTGAGAGAGTATAAATTCTTACATGCACATACATGTGCAGACACCCACTTGCTTTTCATTTTCCAACTCTCGACACCTGAGAAACTGACGGGGATTGGCGATACACATCATCGTCAGGGTGTATCAAGGGATGCAGAAATTCAAAAAGAGAAGAAAAAAAGGGAGGAAAGAAGAGACATCCCAAAAGAATAAGTCTTAAAAGAAATAGGTAACTGGAATTAATCAATGGGAAGTGAAAAGCCTGTTCTCCCAACTTTTATCACTTTCAGAGTCTGTAATAAAGTTAACTAGGATTTCCTACGACTTACAATTAAAGAGCAGAGAAGAACACGGAGAAGAAGGTGAAAGAAATGATGGAGGGGCAAAATTCCAAACTGTTAGAGCTTCATGATGGGATTGCACCGGACTAGAGGGCTAAGCTCCATTGGCTTAAGAAAAATATCTGCTGCATCAACCGAAGCAGATAACTTCTAACCTGTGAATAGTACATTTATTAACAGAAGTAGATTCTTTCTAGTATCTTAATGTTTAGTGTGCAGATAAGTTAAGGGATGGTGTATATAGGGCTTCTATTTAAAAAAAAAATAGTTGAGTATCGGGAGATATTTAGCAGATGCATTTGTTCTCAGGATTGTGGGGAAAGCTTTCCATTGGATGGTTTTCCTGTGTTGCGCAAAGAAATGTTAAGAGTTGTTCTTCCCCCCAAAAAATACAATTCCCTTTGGGGAGGGGAGATAACTTCATATTCTACCAGTCTTCTCCTTCTCCTTTTCCTCCTCTTCCTCCTTTTTCTTGTCCTCCTTCCTGGAACCAGCTCCCGGTAGAGATCAGGAACATCCCCACCTTGTTGGCCTTCCGCAAAGCCACAAAGACCTGGCCTTGTTGGTCGGCCTGGAATTTATGTGCCCTCCCCTTGAATGTGTTGATTGTTGGCTTAGTCTTTTTATATTGTATTATATTGTATTTTAACTGTTGTTAGCCACCTCGAGTTCCCCCTGACCGGGGAAGTGAGGCGGGTATAAATCTAATAAATTAAATTACATTCTCCTTCTCCTTTTCTTCTTCCTCCTTTTTCTTCTTCTCCCTCTCCTCCTCCTTTTCCTCCTCCTCCTCCTTTTTTCTTCTCCTCTTTTTCCTTCTCTTTCTCTTTCTCTTCCTCTTCCTCCTTCTCCTTCTTCTAGACAGCTACACACTTTTGCCCCATTAAGGCTGTTTATTCTGTTAATCTCACCTAGAGGTTTAATATTTTGTCCGTCTTTGCAAAGCTCTTAATCGCTTTGTGACTACTTAAATACGACAGGTGATAATTTTCAGTTGGCACTTTCTGTAGCAAAGAGAAACAAACTGTTGACTCCCTGCCCATTCTCTACTTTACTTGCTTATATAATACCATGACCCCCACTTAACAGGTTTAGAACTTCAAAGTAGTTGTATTTATTTTCATGTAGGTACTGCTACCGAAAATGGATTAGTGTAATAATAGTGAATTTGTATTCAGTTGAGCTAAATTAGGTATTAATGTAGGGTAAATGCCCAATATTACCTCAGTGCTCTTTTCTCACAATTTTACACAGGGGCCTGGTTTCCATGTTTTCCTCCTGATTGTTTGCCAAATATTTGTGCCCTAAACAGTAATACCACACCCAGAGCCTTAACAGAAGAAACTTTTTCCTTCACCTTATTTTCCATGCCAAGAAAACCAGCAGTCTCATCTAGTAGCTTTCATTTATTTATTAACAAAAATAATTATCAAGTATTTTTACACCTCTTTCCTCTTCGGCTGTGAAAGCTCCTAAGAGATTATATGCATCAATCATTGTAATTGTTGCCATCATTTTTACAATAAAAATGACATGACATGAAAAGGAAATAGTGATGGGAAGGGAAGAGGAATATAATGATGATTGACTGGTAGGGATACAGTATTGGGGGAAGGAGGAAACCAAAGGCACCTTGTCTTTACCATCGTTGATGGGATAAGCTTACTTTTTATTTCTTAGTCTGTTGCAAACTCTCAGAGACCATTTTAAACAAAACTTGACTGTCTGCTGCAAGTTATTTATTCTTCATAGTAAGTACAGATTGTCCTTGGCTTTCAACAGTTCATTTAGTTCAAAGTTACACCATCACTGAAAAATGTGACTTATGACCGTTTTTCACATTTATGACATTTACGGCATCTCCTTGGTCACGTAGTCAAAATTTGGATGCTTGGCAACTGACATGTGTTTATGACAGTTGCAGTGACCAGCGGTCATGGGACCAGCATTTGTGACCTTCTGACAAGCAAAGTGAATGGGGAAGCCAGATTCACTTAACAACTGGGTTTCTAGCTTAACAAATGCAATGATTCACTTCACAGCTGTGGCAAGAAAGGTCGTAAAATGGAGCAAAACTCACTTAACAAATGTTTCCGTTAGCAACATAAATTTTGGGCTTCATTGTGGTAGTAAGTGAAGGACTACTTGTCTGTTTGTTGCCTTATAATTGGGGCCATCCAGATTTTTTTTTGGACTGCATCTCCCATATTCCCTTGTTTGGGGTAAGCTATCTGGGGATAATAAAAATAGTCCCAAAAGAAAACAGGGGTTTTTTTTTCAAACTGTGTTTGGTGGAACTTAATAGGGTTTTGTAAAAACTAAAGGGGGGGAAATCAGTTGAATTCACCCTGTTTTCTATCACTAAACCTTTGCCTCCTAAATTAAGATTTTTATAATTGGAAAAGTATCTGGTCGTCTATCCCAGCTTTAAATCCTCAGCTTTCCTCTTGTACCCAGAACTGTTTGAGTAATGTTGCTGTAGAAAAAAAACACAGAGCTCAAATGTTTTTCAGTGATTTGTTACTGGCACAGTGTTACACAATCGAAGGTGTGCCTTCTCTCTATGCATCCCCTCGGTTAGAGCAGAGGTTGCCCTCATGCAGGAACAGAAAACCACATCTGTGGGCACAGTGAATGCATCAAGCCAAATCTCCCACACAGAGAAACGAAAAGCCGGCTTGTGAATTGCCAGTCTCCTGTGATAAGAATCATCTGTCAACGACCGCAAAGAGAAATATCGAAAGAAAGCTAACTTTCCTATCCCTGGTCTCCATTTTGTCTTCGATTGCAAATGACTAATAGAGGATCGTGTAGGTGGGGGAAGCAGGATCATGGGGTGGATTTATTTTTGACTAGGCCGTATTAAAGTCATTGCGGAGTTTGGTAAACGAAGTAACGTGATTACATGGGGATGTGGGCAGCTGCAGTATCTCCCCCCAATCCCTTCGTTCTCAGAAAAAAAAAATAGGATTTGCTCAAGTCCTGGGAGTGTCTTTCAAAAGAATTTAATAAGAGCTCTTGGTGCGGCGCTTCCCAACTGAATGGAAACCCCCATGAGGGTTAGGTCAGCAATTGGGCTTGGATACCATGGAGTTGCATCCGTTTTCTCAAATGGCAGATTTTATATAGCCATGTAGATGGCCTTCAAGAGAGTAGATGGCCTTCAAGATCAGCAGTGGTGGTATCTTTGCGGTGATGAAAGCCCCCAGATTGTATTAGATGTTGTGTGAAAAAGTTGTTCCTTTATCTCTTGTCAACTCCTGACTCAGCAAGGGTTGGTCAAAAGCCAGTAAATATTTCAGCAGCCCACACAATACACACTCAATAAAGATACACACGCAATACACACGCTCAAGGCCTCCTGTAGTAGAGGCCTCGGACAGCTTGTTTACTGTTCTGTGAACGTTCTGTTTTATAAAGAGAGGCCTTTGATTTAACTTTCCCCCTCTAATTCTACCTTTCTTTTTTGTTTTGCAGGATTGCAGTATTTATGGTAAGAAAATTTAACATTTTATGGAACTTACTCTGTGTTGAATTTGACCCCAGGGGAATGGAGGTAGCAATTGGGATCTGAATGAGGGGTGAGGACTGGAGATCTCACTGCATTCAATTGGGCTGAGGTAGACAACCAATGAGGGGTCCTTGGTGCTCTCATCTGATTGTCTTGAACAGCACTGATGATGTTACCTAGTTGGGTAATGAAATTTATTTATTTTATTTATTTTATTAGATTTATACCCCGCCTCTCTTCACCCCAAAGGGGAACTCGAGGCGGCAAATGTCTGCAAGAAAACAACCAAGCTCAGAGACCACGAAGGAAGGACCCCTCATTTCAACTCTGAATTACACATGTTCTCCTTTATTGGTAGCAAACCAATGAACATTTGATTGCAAGGCATTGTGACTTGGAAGCAATGGTGCACCACCACAAAAACTGTTAAATTTGCCCTCAGCTTTTTTTATTTTAGTGCTATTGTAGCATATCCTCTTACCCATGGCATGAAGATACTCTGTTGACTTTTTTCTTTAAAAAAAATCATTATTATATTACCTTGATGTTATTCCTGGATACCCAGCTAAATTGGAAAGTTATATGCCCCACCTTCTCTTGCTGTTGAAGAGTTTTGATTATATCTTCAGGGGCTGGGATTTGCCCAGCTCCAGTTGGTTACCTGAGGCTGCTCTGAATCTGAACCTCCTCCCACCACACTGAATAGTAAGTGTGACCCTCAGTGTGGTCACCTTGGCTTGGGTTGCCAAGGAGATCAGACCCCGGCCTTCTGCAGTAGCCCAGGCAATGGCTGGAACTTCTTGAAGTTCTTTTGAGTGCTACGTAGGCGCTTTTAAAACCCAAAGTCCTTTGTGGGAGCGGCCGTGTCTATAAAACAATGCAGTGAGAATTTGAAAGTCAGTTCTCTCTCTGTATTGTTTTATACAGATAGTCCTCAACTTACGACCATAATTGAGCCCCAATTTTCTGTTGTTAAGCGAAACATTTGTTAAGTGAGTTTTGTCCCACTTTACGATTTTTCTTGCCAGAGTTGTTAAGTGAATTACTGCAGTGGGTAAGTTAGTAACCTGGTTTCCCCATTTTGACTTTGATCCTCAGAAAAAGGGGATCACATGACCCCGGGACATCGCGTCCGTCATAAATACGAGTCAGTTGCCAAGCATTTCAATTTTGATCACATGACCATGGGGATGCTGCGGCGGTCATGTGAAAAACTGTCATGTCACTTTTTTCAGTGATATGGTAACTTTGAATGGTCACTAAATGAACTGTTGTAGGTCGAGGACTACCTGTAGACAGTTACTACTCTCTCTCATAGGCTAGAGAAATAGGGGAGAGGTGAAATAGATCAATTCCATCAACATCATCATCCCCATCACCAGACGCAGGACTAGCGCATTCACCTGGAAGGTAGTCCTCGACCGCCATTCGGATTGGAATTTCCATTGCTAAGCAAGGCAGTGGTTAAGGGCCTCATTTTCTGACCATTTTTGCTATGGTCATCAAGGAAATCACCACAGACATTAATTAAATGTGTGTTTATTAAGTGAACCTGGCTTCCTCCATTGACTTTGCTTGTTTGAACTCTTAACGAGAACCCTAACCCTAACCCCCCTGGACACAGCAGCCTTCATTCATTCCATGTCGGGGGCCAAGGGCCCAAATGTTGATCAGAGATGTTGTGAGGGTTGCAAGTGCTGATCATATCCCTTTTTTCAGCACCATTGCAACTTTGAACAGCCGCTAAGCAGTCCCAATTGTGGTCGTAAGTCGAGGATTATCTGTAGCGCAGTTTGTGGGGTTTTTTTTCCCGCCGCTTAGCATGAGGTGCAAACTCACTCATTATTGATTTATTATTCTGCGTGAACCAAAACAAATGATTTTTTTTTAAACATCCAGCTTTAGCACTGTGTGAATGCGATCAATCAAGTGTGCTGGTTGCTCTGGAGACCCCCCTGGAGAAATCCATGCCCTTACTCTAATAGACGACTTGTTCTTTTCTATGTTAAGGGCTAATATTGCAGAAATCCTGCTCTGCTTTACTTCTGTCCTCCTTCCTTTGGAGCATGTGCCAGTAGCCATTGTAAATAGACTTAACAATCTGTTATTGTGTAGACATTATTATGCCAGTTAGGTATCCAAACAAGCTTCCCTGTCCAGTCTGTGAATATATTTGTTTATTTGAGGATTACAAGAAAAGGAAGATAATGGCTGAATTGGCACATCCGGCGAAGACAAAATCAAACAAACCGTAATCAAGCGTAGGTTGATTATAAACCAGGCATATGTGTCACCAAGAGCATTCAGATGGGTCAGTCCTCTATGGTCACTTACCAGGGAGTAGGTAAACATTTACGGGTTTTTGCTGGGAGTTACTGGAAGGTTCTTCTGGTCTGTTCTCCTTCTATAGAGACGTACACATTGCACTTTGATGCCTTACACCTTTGTTGCCTTACACACCTTCAGGGAGAAAGGTTGAGCGGGGATTAAGGTAAACTTTGCCCTAGAACTTGTCTGCTGTTCAGTTGGCCCGCTTGCATATTTATTCTCCTTCGGGGTGAAGAGAGGCGGGGTATAAATTTAATAAATAAATAAATAAATATTTATTTCATTATTCAATTCGTGTGGCTGCCCATCTCAACAAGTAACTCTGGATGGCAAAATCATAAATGATTCCTATCATGAATGCAAAGACTAAAAGACACAGCAACCAAGGAAGATAACAGTTTAAAAATTTGAATTGAGGCCCAACGTGGCCCTCATGATCGGGTGTTGGGATTCAGGCCTCTCTACTACACAGTTATTAATTATAGCTTTAAAATCTTTGAGGTTTTTTTTTTTTGAAGGAAGCTCAATGGGATTTTTTAATATGTATGTGTATGCTTTTGAGTCAGTTTTGCCTGGGCAGGTACCTGTGGTTTTCTTGTCAAGATTTCCCTTGCTGCCTTCTTCCTAGGGCTGAGAGAGAGGAAGTGGCCCAAGGTCACCCAGCTGGCTTTGTGTGTAACGTAAGACTAGAACTTACTCTCTCCCACTTTCTAGCTTGATGCTTTAATTCATTGTTTCTCAACATTCTGGCTGAGGAATATTGGGTGTTGATGTCCCCACATCTTAATGTGGCCAAGGTTAATACTGCTCTACAAACTTGCATCCTTCTTTTAGAATTTATTAAGATTTGCTGCTCTTTGTGCTTGTATTTGAAGGTACTGACTTAAGTCATACGTGGCCCTCAAACCTTTGGGTTTGTCTCTACAGCTTTTCCAAAACTGCTGTTGTTGAACTGCAGTATTTAAGTGATATGAAAGAAGGAGTGATGGCACAGATACGAATAGCACTAAATTTGCTTGACCTGATCTGGAGCTAAGCAATACTGGATCACTTTAGGATCTGAATAGGAGACCACCAAGCAACATTTCACCAGTAGGTCAGATTGGGAAGAAACCAATGAAACAAAAAAAAAAAATATGCCTGGAAGTTAGCCAACTACTTCCATACTCCTGCTAAAATAACATCAGAGTCACTAAGAGTTAACTATGATTTGAAGGAGTTGTCTTTTTGATTTGAGTTCATTTTTTACTGTGGATCATGGATGGCTACAAAAGAAAAGGTTGAAAAAGTGAATATGAGGGCTGTAACCATCTGATCCAGCTTTTTTTAAATGGGCCGTTGGCATGGTTGCGGCCACCATCAACCCTGTCCTGGGACCATCTCCTTTTCTGTGACTCCCCTGATTTCCACTCTCCCTATTTATCTCTCTATCCTTGACATTAGAAAAATTGATTTGTCTCTGCCTTTCCCTTTTTACTAACCTTTTCATTTTTTTACTCTCTTCAATAGGACTGGGAGATCTACCCAGCCCCTGTTCCCAATGCCAGCACAAGCTGCAAGAAGGCCCATCTCAGCTGTTGCCAGACCTTCTCCTAAGCACAGTTCAGTGTTGCAAGCATGAAAACCAGACCTGTCTGCAGGTCTATGTGGCTCTGAATTCTACAGGTATGACAGGGCCCAGGTGGAAGGTGTTGAAGTTGGGGACTAGATTGCTGAAGACCAACCCAGGCTGTTGAGGGTGCAATAATTGTGGGAATCTTGATAGAATATTTGGAGTGTTATAGGTCAGGTTGGAAATGGGAATCCCTTTCTAAGGAAAAGGCTCAAATACATTATTTATTTTATTTAATATTACAGTATTTATTTAAAACATCTGTATAGCTGCCTTCTTAAAACCAGCTCTGGGTAGCTTATAATTGATAAAACAATATAAAACGAGCCACGATAAACCACATCACAAGTATACTTCCTTGATGCAACTCACATTCTGATCTCGCCCTATCTCAGCAACCGTCCTGGGACTTCAGTGCTCTCTGGAAGGATAGAAAGGAAAAGGTTTGGATGTCTTCCATATACATGAATGGAATCTGGTCCACTCCTTCCATTCTTCCCACTGAGCTAGAAAATTAAAGCTAAATGATGCTCAAAAGAACGACGCTTTTCAGATTTCTATAATGTTGAAAAGAACGGTGACATAGAAATACAGGACGCAGTTTCCCAATCTTATGTCAGTGATCATACAAATCAGAGTCACCTTGTTGGGTGCGTATAAAATGTAATAAAAAAGTAGATAAATTTTGTCATGTGGAACCCCCCCCCCACACCTTTAGGATGTTAAATATCTCGGCACTATTTTCCCAATGTTAAGTTAAAGAGATGTCATAAATTGGAAAAAATTAGGATATAAGATCTTCCCTTCTTGATTGTTTTGACTTTAGGTATTGAAGGCTTAGAAGTGGATTTTCTCGTTGAAAGTTCTAACCGTAACGGCAGGCTTCAGGTCTGGAAAACGCAGGAGCATCAGAACAGTACTGGGGCTAAGGTAACCTAAGAGCACAAAAACATAAGTAAGGCTCTTCTAGATTGACCCATCTTGGGACCATCTCTTGCCAGTCACATCTACCCGACCCACTAGAGCAAGGATGCAAGGAATGTTGCGCATCCCGTCCCCTAAGGAGATACACCTAGCGGGATCCAGAAGAAGGGCCTTCTCTGTGGTGGCTCCCTTCCTCTGGAGTATCATCCCTCCAAAAATTAGATTGCCACCCCCCACTCTAACACTGTTTCGGAAGGCCCCGAAGATGTGGTTCTGCCAGCCGGCTGGGGGAACCCAGAGCAGGAGGGAGCCCATTAAATGGGTGGTATGAATGTGTGTTGTCACCAGAGTGGGGGTGGAGGGGTTATTTTTGTTTTTATTTTTATTCTTTTTATTTCTCTTATATGGTGTTTTTATGTCCTTGTAAGCCGCCTTGACACACCATGTGTGAGTAGGCGGCAATATACATTTTCTAAAGAAATTAATAAATCAATAAATAAAATCTAGTCCCCCAAGGATGGTGCGTGTACAGGTAGTTCTTGGCTTACAACTGTTCGCTTAGTGGCCATTCAAAGTTACAATGGCACTGAAAAGAGTGACTTATGACAGTTTTTCACACTTATGACCATTGCAGCATCCCCATGGTCACGTGATCAAAATTCGGATGCTTGGCAACTGACTCACATCTATGACGGTTGCAGTGTTTCAGGGTCAAGTGATCCCCCTTTACGACCTTCTGACAAGCAAAGTCAACAGGGAAGCCAGATTTACTTAACATCACAGCTAGTTGTTAGTTGTTACTAACTCAACAACTACAACAATTCCCTTAACAACTGTGGCAAGAAAGGTTGTAAAATGGGACAAAACTCACTTAACAACTTTCTTAATAATAGAAGAATGGAGTTGGAAAGGAAGCCTGGAAGTCTTCTAGTCCAATCCCAGCTCAAGCAGGAGACCTATACCATTTCAAACAACAAAAGTTTGAGAGTCAAGGTGTGGTCGTAAGTTGAGGACTACCTGTATCAATGCAAGTTGAATAACAGGCAGAAATTCAGTGAGTTAAGTACTCTGTTTGTTCTGTCCAGGGAAAACTGTAAGTGTAGAATTTCTGCCTCTTGTAACTTCTTCTAGACTGGATCTTTATTTAT
>JANHGC010006216.1:112138-127282 GCA_027560395.1 Boaedon fuliginosus | reverse complement strand
GGGGCAATAGGATGACTCTGTAACCGCTTGGGGAGTGTTGTAAAGCTCTGATAAGCAGTGTATAACATCTGAGTGCTCTTGCTATCTATGTTGTAAAGCCGTCCAGAGTCCTTCGGGAGTTGGGCGGCATAAAAGTGTTAATTAATAAAATAAAATAAATAAATTTTAGGGAAGGTAGTTTCAGACCTTCTAAGGAAAAACACCGGGTGCCTTAAGCTTCTAAAAGGTTTAAAATTCCCACTTCTGCCCTTGAAATCTTCCTAAATGTCAACAAAATGCAACAATATTTGTTCCCACCTCATCTGAGATACACTATATTACTCATGCCAGTCCTATGATGGATCAATAGACAGTCAGAAAGATACCTCGATGGAGGAAACACATACAGGTAGTCCTCGACTTACCACAGTTCATTTAGTGACCGTTCAAAGTTACCACGGCACTGAAAAAAGCAATTTATGACCATTTTGCACACTTGCAACAATTTCAGTATCCCAGCCAGGGATCCTGCAGGCATCCCGGGCACATAAAGGCTGCAAAGGTGAGTATTATTTTTGAGGTAGGGGTAATATTAGGCCCAGTCCCAAAAAATTAGGGTTGGGCTTATTATTGGGGTGAGTCATATTTCCTGAGAAACTGGGTATATATGTGTATATGTATATATATGTGTGTGTGTGAAAGACATAAGAAAGACTGAATTTCTAAGCATTATGTTATTCTCTTAAAAGATATGCAGATAATCCTCGACTTAACAACCACAACGGAACCCAGTGTTGCTGAGCAAGACAACGAAGTGCATTTTATCCCATTTTACAGCCTTTCTTGCCGCACTTAATTAAGTGAATCCCTGCCATTGTTAAAGTTAGCCACACGGCTGCTAAGTGAATCTTGTCTTCCCCATCGACGTTGCTCGTCAGAAAGTCACAAAAGGGGGTCACCTGACCCCCCGGGACACCGCAACTGGCATAAGTACATGTCAGTTGCCAAGCCTCTGAACTTGGATCACGTGACCAGCGATCGTAAAGTGTGGAAAACAGCCATAACTTAGAAACTCTAAACATGCCACCAAACGAATGGTTGAGGACTACCTGTACTGCACAGTTAGAGATTTGGGATGGCATTCATTATTTCTAAATGATGTTTTTCCAAAACAGCCTCTCTCCCTGTACTTCAAAATACCCCCCTCTCCTGTTTTCCATAACAGGAGCAGCTGGTGTTTTAACGCAGGTGTCTTTTTTTCCTGTGAGTTTGTTTTCCAGGGGAGAAATCTTTGTCCCTACTGAAAATCCAAGATTAGAGATGTCAACATCCATCTAGAAGTATTTCCCGTGCAAATTCCCCCCCCGCTATATATTTTGAAGGGAAAACCTCCCTTTCTTACGAAGGAACAGATTATTTCTTCTGAAATAATCCATAGGGAAGGCGAGAACCTTGCAGATATCCCCCTAGGCGCTGAGTCTCTCTGCTGATGAGTCACGTTTAATTACATAACCCTACTGTAAGTGAATCAAATTAGTGTGTGTGTGTGGGGGGGAGAAATCTTCAGAACAAAAACCATCAGTTTGCTGAACTGACAAGTTTCACGGGTGATCATGTAATAATCATGTAGTTTGGTTTTTCTTTAAGCATTAGTACCCTTTTCCCCCTAAAAATACGACCTCCCCTGAAAGGAAGACCTAGCTTGATTTTTACACGTACGCCCAATATACGTGTGGCCCTAACTAATAGGTTACTCAGTGGATGACTTTCACCCCGAAAAGAAGACCTGGTGCCTTTTTTGGTGGCAAAAAAAATAAAAAATAAGACAGGGTCTTTTTTGGGGGGAAACGCGGTAGCAATAGCAATAGGACTTATATTTATATACTGTTTCACAGTGCTTTACAGCCCTCTCTAAGTGGTTTACAGAGTCAGCCTATAGCCCCCAAACAATCTGGGTCCCTATTTTATTCACCTGGAAGGCTGAGTCAACCTTGAGCCTGGTGAGATTCGAACTGCCAAATTGCAGGCAGCCGGCAGTCAGCAGAAGTAGCCTGCAGTACTGCATTCTAACCACTGCGCCACTGTGGCTCATATTTATTGTCAGCACATTTATCATATATATATGGTAACATATTTCTCCTCAAAAGTTTGGAAATAATAGGACGTTGGGTGAAGAATGAACACAACTGACTTCATTCTTTCTTTCTAGATGCTGCTACCTGGAACGTCTCTCTCAGTGTGAAATTTCTGCAACTTCACTTAAACTTCCGTTCTCGCACACCGGCTTCTTTTAGTTCCGCCTTATGCCAGCCGGTATCTTCAAGCCAGTGCCAACCTGAGCCCCCTGTCTATACCATCACACATGTAAGTGACTGCCGGTCTCAAGAGGAGGAATTTGGGACAGTTTCCAGAAATAACACAATCACGACTGTTGAGTGAGGAGAGCCTAAAAAAATGATGTTGTATTTGACCTGGACGGTGGCCGAAGGACATATCCTGGATTTAATTCAAGGTTTTGTTTTGCAGACGGGGGGATCTGCTTTGGGTGAAATGAACCTCATTCTTCCCTGGACAGTCTTGAGAAGTTGTGTGCTGGTAAGGACTGGCTTCCCTTCTTCCTTTTCTTATCAATTAATTAAGGGAGGAGTAATTCCTTGGTGAAATGTGTATAGTTTTACCACAGGGAGTCAATTAAAGGGAGTTCTTGTTTAGTGCGGAATTGGGCCTGGCAACTTGGCTGTTGAGCAAAGCAGTCGCTAAGTGACCCAAATGTGATGGTTTTCGTTATGATTATGATTTTGTGATCAGTTTTCCTTCGCTACTGGCCACGTCCTTTAGGTGAACCGAGGTCCTTCCTATTTGAGGACATCTCGATACGGGGTAAATAAGCAAGTGAAAATAAGAGCAGGCAGACACTGTGAAAGTCATAATGCAAAGACTGATTGCCAAGTTATTTTTCTATCCTTGTTGTCATCGTAAGTCGAGGACTACTTATATCTGCAAATTAGCCAGCAAATTGATAAGAATAAAATGCCAGTTCAACAGGAGCGCAGAGGTGAACATTAACACATTTCGTCACTATGCAGGTAATCCTCGACTTACAACCCCAAATGAGCCCAACATTTCTCTCGTTAAGTCAAACATTTGTTAAGTGAGTTTTGCCCCATTTTACCACCATTCTTGGCTCAGTTGTTAAGTGAATCACTGCAGTTGATAAGTTAGTAACCCGGGTCATTAAGGGAATCTGGCTTTCCCATTGACTTTCCTTGTCAGAAGGTCGCAATAGGGGAATCACAAGATTTTGGGACTCAGCCACAGTCATAAATATGAACCAGTTGCCAAGGGTCTGAATTTTGATCACATGATCAAGCGGGTGCCTGCAAAGGTCGTAACTGTGAAAAACAGTCATAAGTCACATTTTTTTCAGTGCCGTTGTAACTTTGAACAGTCACTAATTAAACTATTGTAAGTCGAGAACGGTACACAGTTCCATTGTCCCATTCCACCTCTTTTTTTCCACTTGTTAGGTCTGGCGTTCTGATGTACAGTTTGCGGGCAAGCGACTCCTGTGTCCGGATGGTAAGTTACAAGATTTTTTTCTCCGTCAAGAACAGAGTGAATAAAGAGGAGATTGTGCAAGCCTATTGTGAGAAATGACCATTATATTGTGTCTTCTGTGGTGCTTCTTGGAAGGTAGAGAGAGCAGTCCCGGGTCTTCTCGCCAATGGTCGGAGTTATGCCTTGCTCAGATATTTGGAAGAAATTCCAGATCTTAAAGAAACAAGCTAGAGGATTTAGGGAAGGGCCGCCATTGGTGGTTGAAACCAATGACTCAGAAAAGCATTAAGGCATTCCTGAGAAAGCAGATTGACATGATTAATGACAGCATTCTCTAGAACTCCTTTCCTTCTTGTGAACAAGAAGAAATAAGATGACAATTCTAATTAAAGTTGAACGAGGGAAACCACAGGCAAATACGTTGCAATGTGGATAGCAGATCCATTTTCTCCATTTTTTTTCTTTTTCCAACCTTACATTCAGTGTGTCCTGTTTCCTTATGACTTTGTAATATTTTATTTAAAAGTGTGCGCTATAATTCCAACCTTGTTTCATAAAATGGATGGTTAATTAAAAGAAAAAATGCCTAGCATGAAAACAGTGAGTCAGATTTATTCCCTTAACATGTTGTACAAGAAAGTGAAATAATTATGCTGCAAAATTCAGAAGCGTGCTTTTCAAAACATACTCACACCAACCCACACCAGCCCACACTGAACCAAGCTACTAGCTTATTCTTATCTGTAATGCAGCTACCTTAATCATCCAAATTGATCCAATCAGGTAACTCTTCAATTACCATGCACTATAATTAATAAACTATGGCTTCTCCTAAACTATACAGCCTTAAAGCAATACAGTATAATATCAGTATTGTAGTAACCAACATTCTTTGGCTTACTTTGCCTGGCCCAACCGGTTTAGAGGCTTATCAAGCTCTAACAGACTAAAGCCACACTGGCCCGATGTTTCCTCTTTGCATTGGGTAGACTGGGCTGAAGCCATGCGGGTAGACCGGGATGGGGTGACGCAGGAAGGCCCCTTATATTTTCCAGGGTGGCCCTGCAGGCTGGATCCGACCACATTGTGGGCCGAACCCGGCCCCCGGGGTTTGAGTTTGACACCTCTGAGGTAGATGGTCCAAGGAACTATGGTGCACGCAGTCCTTGACTTACAATCACAACTGAGAACAGTATTTCCATTGTTAAGTAATCTGGTTGTTGGTGAGCCATGCCTAATTTTACAACCCTTTTGCCAAGGGTGTTAAGCGGATCATTGAGGTTGAAAAGTGAATCTTGCGATCTTTAAGTAAATCTGAAGTTTCCCATTGACTTTGCTTGCTAGAAGCTGGCTGGGAAGATTGTAAATGGGAGTCACGTGACCGCAAGGACCCAGCAAACATTGCAAATACATGCTAGATGCCGAGCAAACAAATTGCGATCACATGATTTTGGGATTGGTTGTAACTGTGAGGATGGGTTGTAACTTGTAAGTCACATTTTTCAATACCATTGTAACTTTGAATGTTCACTAAATGAATGGTTGTACGTCGAAAACTACCTGTACTGTATACTGTACTGACAGGCCCAGATTAGGGAAAACTGGTAAGTAGGAGATATCACATGAATACATTTCTGCAGAAATGCACCAGTAATGAAGAATCACTTTCTGTAGGGATTTTACACCATTTTCCTTCAAATTTCTTTTTCTGCTAGTTTCTCACCGACGCTGGGGACTGCTGGCCTTTGCTGTAGGTTTGGGCCTGGGATTGCTGGCTTTGGCAATCTTCCTGATTCACTGGAACATGCACAGACTCCGCAGAGGTAATAAAGCATCAGAAGAACTGGTTTATAATGAGTGTGCATGGATGTGACTCTGTACTGTTACCAATCTCAAGCAGTGAAGCAGCAAATGTGATTTTGCAGTAGAGACGTGTCAGTTTCATGAGAAATTGAGCCAGAAAGATATTAACTTTTTGCAACATGCATACACTTGATAGAAATTTAATGCTAAATGTGGTTGGTTTGTTGGTTTTTGTCATAGCACAATGCGAGCAGTCTTTGGGTTAAGACTGGTCACTTAGTGATCATTTGAAGCTACAACAGATCCTTTAAAAATCTACTTACGCCCTGCATTCAAAGTTCACATAGCAAATTATGCTTAATGACCCTAGCATTTGCTTAATGAATGTGGCAAAAAAGATTGTGAAATTGTGGTCACATCACCCACTTAATCACTGTGATGACTTACAACCAAAATTGCAGTAATTACAACTGTAAATTGAGGATTATCTATATGCTGGTTTGCTAATCAGGATTTAGTATTACAAGATTCTGGGACGCATATATTTGCTTAGTACTGTGTTTTCCTGAAAATAAGACCCTATCTAATTTTTTTCCACCAAAAAAAGGCACCAGGTCTTATTTTGGGGGGATGTCATCCACTGACTAACCTCACTTGCACGTGTCACCCCCCCTCCCCCCCGTAGTCCTTTTTTCTGTCAGAGGCCTTCATGAACTTCTTCTGTGGCTTTTGAATAATTTTTCTTTTTATTTAAATTTGTTACAAGTATCATCATGTACCATTATCAAACATCGTGTTCATCAGGTTACAAAATCGCTCATTTATCTTTTCCCATATTTAACTCTAAATCTCTTTCTAGTATACAAATTTAACTAAGAATATTTTCTTAAATAAAGCCATCTTTTTCTTTAGTATCGACACTTAAATTTTTTTAAAAGTAACAATGAAAATCCATATATCAAAACACACTCATTTATCTTTATCCATAGTCAATTCCAAATCTCCTTCTAACACACTAATTTAACTATATTTTCTTAAATTAAATCATCTTTCTCTCTTATATCAGCCTTGAAAAAAATAAAAACCTATATATCAATCTATCATTTCTATTTTTAATTACACCACAACTTCGCCCTCCTGTTGCTTCCTTTAGTTTAAGATGGCTGTTAGCCATCATCTCTCCTTCGTCTTTTAAATATGTTGTCTTTCCTTCATCCCTCTTTGTCTTTTCCAAACTCCAGCCTCCTATCTTTTTCTTCTTCCCAATTTTTGATTTGTTTATTATTCCACCCATTTCTTCCCAAGTACCACCCAATTTTATCATTGTTCTTCCAAGACCAATCTCCCTTCTCCAAACTTTTTACTTTCATTATTTTTGTCCCTTTTTGCTTCTTGTTACACTAATTTAGCCCCATTTCCATCAGTTCCAATTCAGTTGTCTCTGATTGGTCATTTTCTGCTGTATCTGCCTCTTCCTCCACCTCCTGGCCTATCTCTTGCTTCATGGTCTCTTCCGTCTCGCAATCAGTCCATTTTCATAGTATACTCATCATATTCCTCGTTATTTCCCGAATCAAATCAAATTCCTCCAATATGTGTCCAGCCTATGATATCTCGTGAGGTGGATCCTACGCTTTCAGTTTCATCATCATTTTACATAAATAGGCTTATCCAACAACACGAAACAATCCCTCCAGTCACAATCACAATTCGAATAGTCCAATAGTCCAAATCAAAATCTATTCTTGTTAAACATTTTGGAGCTGAGGTTTTATCTGTCCTTTCGCCAATCCAAAATTTTATAAGTCCCAAATTACCTTTATTGGGAGCTCTGCAGGAGGTACGGCTGTGACGCTTAGATCAGCGCCTCACTTTCTCCCACCATTTCCCCCCCACAAATTCGGCATTATTTCTCTTTTTAACTACTAGCAAAATTTCCAAGTCCAAGCCTCTCCAAAAATTAAAAATTTAGTTGCTTTCACTTTTCCCACCCAAAGTCTCAGTGTTGCTTCCTTCTTGCTCATTCACCTCCGGTGACTGTTCTGGTTTTATAGTGGCACCATTGCTGCTTTTTCCGGTCTTCAGGCACAGAACTTTGCCGGGTGTCCAGATTGGGAGATGGCATTTCTCCCCTTGGATCCCTGTGGTGCTCCTTGTTTCCCAGCTCCTACAAAGCCGGGTTTGGTCTCTCCGGAGCTCCTGAAGAGAGGAATATCGGGGGTTTGCATAGAGGCCTCTTGCATAGAGGCCTATGCAAACTGCTTCCCGTCTCATCGAGATCCCGGCCCCACCCAGCAAGGCTTTTCTGAAGGCCTCTGCAGCTGATAAACAGAGCTCCAGATTGATCCTGAGCTTTGTTATCAGCTACAGAGGCCTTCAGGAAAGCCTTGCCAGTCTTGCCAGCTGCAGAAGAAATGGGCTGGCAAGGCAGGTATCGGGGTGTGTGAGGCCTGGCTACAACTGTCCAAAGGTAAGTAGTAGGGCAGCTCTACCCCCACATCCCCACCCTAGCTTAATTTTTACCCAAGCACTCTAGAGTGGGCGGGATCTTAATTAGGACTTATTTTCAGGGTAGGTCGTATTTTTGGGGAAACGGTATTACATATAGAACGGTCTGCACTAACTTGTTTAATAATCCGTATTTTACCACTGTGCTAGTTTAATGTTGTATTTACCTGGATCTGAGTGTTAATAAAAAAGAATTCAAGTAAACTAAAATGGAATATGTACTGGAGAAGATGGCATAGAGAGAAAGGCTAAAAAAAGTGGATTTGAGTTGATTCAGGTGCACTCCGGTGATCTTACTTTAAGGAATTATTTATAAGGCTTCCAAATGTGGATTATTAAAAAAAACCTCTACTTTTACCGTTTGCCTTGTCTTTCAGATAAATATGTCAAATGCATGGGAAGATTCCTACTCATTTCTTTGAGTATTTTGATTTATATTTTCTTTTCTTCTCATACAACAGGCCAAGTAGCTTAATCTTAGAAGATCCAATCAAATATCTTTATTATTGTCTCTGACTAGCCTTTACAATAAGAGTACAGTTAAAAAAAAAGAGAAATAGTTTAGCACAACAGTTTGTGGTTGAGGAAGGGAAAAAATAACAATAGGACAATAAAACAACCTAGCTAATTAAAAGTTTTGGAAGGTCAGTTGTTTGCCTCAGCAGGTTATTAGATTCCAATAAGCAAAAACCCAAGATCCTATAAGAAGCATTCTTCATCCCTTTCACTTCTGTTTCTCTTCCAGATGCACCTTGCCGGCACCATTCTCGTCCCATCCTGCTGATCTATTCTCCTGATTCAGAGGAGCACAAACAGTTGGTCTGCTCCTTTGCCGCATTGTTGCGGTCGGCGCTGGGCTGCCCTGTGCTATTGGACCTCTGGGAGCTGGGCCACGTGGGACAACTGGGCATCTTGCCCTGGATGTATGCCCAGAGGGAACTCGTGGGTCGCAAGCAAGGCCAGGTGCTACTACTGTGGAGTGCGGGCAGTGCCAGTGCTTATGGACTCTGGCAAGGAGAGGCAAGTAGCCCTGGTAGGAAAGCCCCAGAGCCCTATGATCTCTTTGGGGCAGCCATGGCCTGTTTACAAGGTGAACTTCAGGGTACGGCTGGAACAGTCCAGCGATGTGACTGGGTAATTGCCTATTTCAGTAAACTCTGCGAGCGGCGGGATATTCCACGTGCTCTGCGCCTTCTTCCCCGTTACCGCCTGCCTCAGGACCTGCCGGACCTGGTTGGGATCCTGCAAGGCAACTCTAGCTCAGGACCCAGCTGGCTCCATGCTAATGCCAAAGCTCTTATGTGCCACCTGCTCAAAGCGGAGAAGAAGAGGAATTCACGGAAAGTGCGGAATCAGCCTTGGAGCAAGAATATCAAGAGACTGGAGGAATCCCTGTTCCCCCTCGCTCAACACAAGGCGGACAGGCCAAGCTGCGTTTGAGGGCTGTGGACTAAAGGTGCATTGCAAAATGGGATTGATCCCACTGGTTATCCGTGGGCAGAAGGTATTCATTGGGCCTTAGAAGGATTGGCTTCTTTATGGTGCCTAAGAAATGGCATCTGTAACCATCTTGGCTGGTAAATCCAGTGTCACAAAAAAAAAGAAAGGGGTCCAGCTCAGCTAAATGGAGAGCAGAGAGAGTTCTCTGGGTGTGCCAGAGAGCCCCCCCCCATCACCTGGTGGTTCACGGCATCTGTTGCCATAGAGATGACAGGGTACCGCGAGGAAGGGGTCCTGGCCTTGCTTCTGAAAGTGGGATGGTGCAATATGAACATTGTGGGTAGTTGTGCGAGTGATTCACAGGAACTGCTTCCTAGCAAATTCCTCCTGGAGGATAGTAAGCTTGTCAAAAGGCGGCCAGGTTAGGCCCAGGGAAGAGGATCTTGTTGCAAGCTAGATGGACTAAACGAAGAGGCCGAATTCTTGCTTTGTTCACCGTCCATCACTTCAGGACTCTAACCCACAGAAGGTGGAGAACATCTCTGACACCATTCAGAATGTTCTTTTTTTCCTTTCTTTTCAAAACATAGGTCCTTAACATTTCTACTTGCGGAGACACAAAGACCAAAGAAGCCTGCAGATAGTGAGCTCCTAGATAGTACACTAAGGGTTGTTCCCCACTGTTGAGTAGAGGTTCTCTCCATCTATCTATGAGCTGGCCAAAAGCTATGCCAGCAGGGAGTCAGCTGTTCCCCTTACCAATCCCTATCCCATGGGTGGGTGTCTACCGGTTTGGCCCGGTTCGGGTGAACCGGTTGTTTCTTTCTGGCCAGTTGGGCGAACCAGTTTGGTCACTGAGAAGTTGGCGACGATTTGGGCCCTCCCACCCGCCTGAATGCTATTCTGACCTTTACTTCCTGCTTTTCAAGCCCAGCTGATTGGCACGGCAGCACGGATTGCCATGCTTCAGCTGTTTTTCAGAAGAGTGGCTGCAGGAAAAGGTCAGCATTCATCATAGTTTTGAATGGAACACACACATACAATGTGCTTTTGGTGTGCACGCAGGTGCGTGAAGCGAACTGGTTGTTAGACCAATTGAAGCCCATCTCTGCCCTATCCCGATTCTGTCGTCCGTCAATGCAGTCTCCTGACTGCATTCAAGGAAATGGGGTGACAAAGCCCAACAGATTTTATGCACCTTAGAACTGCTCTAGAGGGGGTCAGAATATGTGAGGGGGAAAACACTATTTGAACATCAGTACAGCTGAAGAAGAATCTTCTAGCTAGAGAAGATAAGCATTTTTTGCTCATAAGCTGGGGACAAAAGGACGGGGAGCATCAAGGGGATATCACAGAACAAAAGGTATTTTCAGAGTATGTTGTTGCTGTGTTGCAAGTGGGAAAAGGACTTACAAAGTCATACAGTTAGGTGAATTTAAATGTAATCAGCTACCAGCTTGCCTCAGTTTTGACCACTCCGTTTCCAAACCAGCAAAACAAGCACGTTGCTAAGAGACTCGTAAAAGATCTTTATTTTGTTTTGTGTGTTTAATCTGCTGGGATTTTTTTTTTGCTCAGGTCCTACATCTGTTCTTGGTGCTGCTATCTTGGAATACAATAATAAAGATGACTTTTAAAGGAAATTCAACAATGCAAAGGGCACTTTTTTGCTTTCGGTATCTACAACACTGTACTGATGGTCTCTCAGTTGATCAACTAAAGTCACCATGCTTTTTATTTAAAAGTATTTCTGTGCCTCATGGCTTTAAAAGGAAGCTTGCCAATCTTTTCAATGAATAACCCCCTGGTGGAAGGGCTGTCTGTGTCATTCCATAATGCAGCTTTAGCCAACTTGTGGCCTTTCAAATACATTGTGTTTACAGCTTCTAGAGCTAACCATGTTGGTTTAGAATTCTGATTAGATCCAACGTATCTGGAAGACAACAGATTGGGGAAAACTCTCCTCATGGCTTCAGGCAGTTGGCTCTCCCATTTAAAATAGTCTTGTACCTCAGGGTCTATTATTGTTTATTTCTATTCAGATCGAATTCTACATCTACACACACATGCAAATCATTTACATACACAGGTAGTCCTCGACTTACGACCACAATTGAGCCCAAAGTTTCTGTTGTTAAGTGAGACATTTGTTAAGTGAGTTATTTGTTGGAGATGTGGGAGTGGGCTCCATGAGCTTTAGAAGACCTGCAAACGCTGTGGCACAAATATACTTCTTAAAAAAGCAACAACCCCGAGCAAAGCCGGGTAATCAGCTAGTGGTCAGTAAAGAAGAGGTTGTAAGTCAAAGACTACCTATATACCATAAAGGGCTTGAGGGTTTTTTTTTACTTTCTTTATATGCCTTTCCATTTCAGCGTTCAAATGAATGTATAAATAAAGGCACATTTCTGCTTCATGATAAAACAGATCTGATCAATAGCTATTTTCTGAGGAGATGGTGGCCTTTAAGTCAAGACCCTTATTGAGTAATTGTATATTATTCAAATAATGTCGAAGGAGTTCCAGATCTTACAGTCAAATATCTTCCTCCCCCCGCCATCTGTTCTTAAAGAAACAAAAACCAGCTAGCTTTGGAATGTTAAAATGGAGCTAAAATTTCCTGTTCTCCTGATTGATTCACTGCCTCATTGGCAAAGAGAGGAAGCCTGGTAGTGTAATAGGAATTTCCCAAAGGAGTGAAGAAATCAAGCAAGCCATAGTGGTTAAAATTTAGCTGGAGATAACTCTGTAAGTCGCCCTGAGTTCCCCTTGATTGGAAAAATGAGGCGGGGTACAAATCTAAATAAACAAACAAGCAAACAAACAAACAAACAAACAAACTCCAATCATGCATATAGTTGAAATACATTTTCCATCAGATCTATTGGGAATTCATAATTTTTCCTCCCCTGAAATCACACTAATCCCTAGAGAGACCCATGTCCAAGGCAATTTCAGTTCTCTCAACAGTTGCAGTCAAAATCAGGGTGAGTACAGAAGTGAAGGTGGGGATAAGAATCAGGACAGAAATAGGTGGGAAATTAACTCCAGTCTGAATCCGTTCAACCCTGTTGCTTTTTCCTCAATTTTCTTTGGCTGAACCTCCAATGGAATAATGCCTAGTTTCCTAAAAAGGGATATGTGGGAAATAAGGCATGATGGGGATACCTATAGAGGAGATTGTCTTGAAAAAGAGAAGAGGAAGTCTTTACAAAAATATCAGGTTACCCCAGAAAAGGCATGAGGGAGTGAGAGAGAAACTCTTACGTATAAGAGGGAAAAAGAGGCTGTCAGGCTTTTAATAGTTTGCTGTTATACAGATAGTCCTTGACCTACGAACACAACTGAGTCCAAAATTCGTGTTGTTAAGCAAGACAGCTGTTAAGTGAGTTTTGCTCCATTTTACAACTTTTCTTGCCCCAGTTGTTAAGGGAATCACTGCAGCTGTTGTTAGTAACTCAGTTGTTAAGTGAATATTTACTTATTTATTTATGTATTTATGTATTTATGTATTTATGTATTTATTTATTTATTACATTTTTATACCGCCCAACTCCTGAAGGACTCTGTACGGCTTACAACATGGATAGCAATAACACTCAGATTTTATACACTACTTATCACAGCTTTACAGCACTCCCCAAGCAGTTACAGAATCAGCATATTGCCCCCCAACAATCTGGGTCCTCATTCTACCAACCTTTAGAAGGATGGAAACCTGAGTCAACCTTGATCCTGGTCGGATTCGATCTGACCAACCTGCTGAACAGCAGAGTCTGCAGTACTGCATTTAACCACTGCACCACCGAGGCTCTTCCCCGGTTATTTTGCCTGTCATAATAAAGTCACCAAAGATGATCTCGTGGCCCCGGAAACTGCAACCGTCATAAATACAAACTGGTTGCCAAGCACCCAAATTTTGATCAGAGGACCATGGGGATGCTGCAACGGTGGTAAGTGTGAAAAATGATCATAAGTCACTTCGTTCAGTGCCGTGGTAACTTTCAACGGTCACTAAATGAATGGTGGTAAGCCGAGGATTACTTGTAACTTACAACCAGAGAGTTCTAGTAGTAGAAATCACTATGTGTTTTTGGTGTTCTGGACTGTCTTAAAGGGCAGACAAAAACAGACCATGGCTAGGTGGCTACATCCATATGGGAGACCTCTTACTTGGTAACATATCAGTCGATTTATAGGAAGAGTAACAGCACTTAGACTTATATCTTCTCCAGAGGTATACAAGTCCACAGCCCACAGTCTAAGCAGTTCACAGAGTCAGCCTATTGCCCTCAACAAGCTGGGTCTTCATTTTACCAACCTTGGAAGGATGGAAAGCTGAGTCAACTTTGAGCTGGTTGGGATCGAACTCCAGGTAGTGAGCAGAGTTAGCCTGAATACTCTAACCACTGTGCCACCAGGGCTCATTTATCATAGCTAAATGTGAAACGATGTGGGGTACCTGTTCTAGCTTCTAAAAATCCCGCACCTACTCTTTAACAATCATAACTTTTGACTTTTCTTTTTGTCTGTCCATGAACACTGGAAAAGTATCTTCAGTTTAAAAAGGAACTTAGGGAACTAACAATAGGCTAAATTTTCCACAACTTAAAGTATACATGCAATATGTACATTGTCAGAAATAGCATATCGTACTAGCCTCTGCCTGTACACTTTTATAATTATTGTCAGGCCTGGTGGTTACTATTCTGAAAGGCAGCCATTTCGAATTTCACTCTTTAAAAAAAACATCAGGGTTTATGTGAGCAGAAATTGTACAACATTGTATTATTTTTAATTTTAAAATTTAATACGTCACTATAGCTAGCCCTTGATTTATAACAATAGAATGTAGACTTTCAGTTGTATGTTTTTGTGATCGTTAAGTCAAGGCACCTTGTGACTGAATTCAATTTTGACTGTTTTAACAAAGGTCATAAAGTAAGTCAGTGGTCATAAAATGAATCATGTTATTTAGTGAGTAAAAAATGCCAGAAAGAAGCATTGCAAATTGTAATCACATGACTGTGGCACGCTGCAACCAGTTGAGGGAAGACCCTCCTAGAAGGATGAAATATTTTGAGACATATCAAAAAGGCAGAAAATTATATTTCCCTAAATGAGAAATAGAGAAACATGCTCTTAAAAGACGGAGAGCAGACTCGGTCTCCCTCCCCCGCCCCAGAAACTGAGGAGGCCACCATTTGGGAATGCAGATTTGGTAATCCATTCGAGACAGGATTAAAACCCCAAGAAAGCCAGCATCTAGGATTAATTATATTTGTTAAACAAGATTAAAAACAACAACTCACTGTCAGCTTTCGTGAGACAAACTAATTAAAATCAAATAACAAAATACACAAAACAACTCACTAAATTGAAAAATGCTGTAGAATAAACTGTATAAAAATCCATGTACTCATCAAACCACTTCCCCTTGACTGGAAGAGTTCCCCTTGACCGGGAAAGAGAGGCGGGGTATAAATCGAATAAATAAATAAAACAATTGATCAATTGACCCAGGACTGCTGCTGGTCCTCCTGTTCATCAAAAACCATCTTTCCAACCAGCCTCCATGTTTCCAGTGTCTTTCTCCCAGCTTGGAACTGAACCAGATTGGATATTTATTTATTTATTTACTTATTTATTTACTTATTTATTTGAATTTATACCCTGCCTCATTTCCCCAGGGGAAACTTGAGGTGGCTTACAACAATTAAAATCACAATATTACCAGTAAAAAGTAACAACCCACACTCACATTCATCCAAGGAGGGGCACATTAATTGCAGGCCTTCCGCCAGAGCCAGGTCTTTGTAGCTTTACGGAAGGCCAGTAAGGTGGGGATGGTCCTGA
>JANHGC010006216.1:92131-102821 GCA_027560395.1 Boaedon fuliginosus | reverse complement strand
GCAACGAGAACCCTGTGAAGTGGGGTGGACTGAGAGAAAATAATGGGCCCAAGATCACACAGCTGTCTTTCATGGCTAAGGCAGGAGTAAAATTCATGGTCTCCTAGTTTTATTTTCAAAAAGGTTATTTTGCGGCTACATTTTGGAAAATAGCAACCAGAATGATTGAACCCCTCACAAGGAATCATTTCAATGCTTTGCACCTCTTAGCATAGTAAAAGAAAATAAAAGGGGATGTGAAAATGATAAAAAAAGAGAAACATGAAGACATGATCTTGGGCTCATCATATAAAGTTTAAGTGCTGAGATATTCAGATCAAAGACAATGATGTTCTTTATGCAGCACAGAGTTAACGTGTAGAATTTTCTATCATCAATTTAGTAAACCTTTAAAGGGGATTAGACACATTCATGGAGAATAAGTAACAGTGGACTTGTTTCTGATTAGTTTTTTCTTACTTTATTTTTGTTTTATCCTGTTCTGCTTGTATCTGTTAACCAGTTGTGGAACTTAGCTGCTCAGTTTCTTTTGAAGTGTATACATAGCACTTGTCTGCATAGCAAGTAATAAATGTGACCACAGTGTGGTGTTGTTTTCTCATTGGCTTCTTACTCAAGGTAGTACAGCTTGAAGAGCTCCTTGCTGTTCGACACTCAGTCTTTGTAGTGGGAAATGCAGGCACAGGCAAGTCACAAGTGCTGAAATCTCTGAACAAGACTTACCATATCATGAAGCGGCGACCTGTTTGGACAGATCTCAATCCAAAAGCAGTGACCAACGATGAACTCTTTGGCATCATCAATCCATCTACAAGAGAATGGAAAGATGGTAAGATCATGGCTGTGCATTGAAATCCAATAAAAGCAGAGGTGGTATTCAGACAGTTCTGACAGGTTCGAGAGAACAGGTAGCGATAATTTTGATTGGTCAGAGAACTGGCAAATACCACCTCTGATTGGCGTCTCCTCGTTGCCCCTCCCCTTCCACATGCCCCTATTTGGCTGCCAGGATGCTTCAGGGAGGTTTTCTAGGCCAAAATGGGGCACCGGGCTGTGTGTGGTGGCCCACCCAGTCACGTGAACAGCCACATAACCACGCCCATAGAACTGGTAGTAAAAATTTTTGAATCCCACCACTGAATAAAAGAGTTATTTTTTCATTAAACTTGCCAAATCACAAATCACCAGTTACAAAAATCTGACCTCTAAGTGGTTTTTTTGAGTTGTTTTAGAACAGTGTTTCTCAAACTTTGTTGGTTCACCGCCCCCTTTTAGAAAAAATCGAATGCTTAATGCCCCCCTACCAAGCCCCACCCCCAGGGTGTGGAGGGGGAGCTGCCCAAGCCCTGCCCCAGGGCAGTGGGAGTGAGCTGCCCAAGCCCTATCCTGGAATGCCTCACCCCTTGCCTAGGGCACTGTGGGGGTTGGGCCAGCCCCAAGTAATGGTGAGGACACAGGGGACAGGAATATATGCCGTGCACTGATCTGACCCATGCATCACTAACAACTGCACGGAAAGTTCTTAGTGAGAAGCCCCCTCCCCTCCCTTGGCTCATTGCACAGGCTCAGCATAGGAGCTGACTGAATCCTCTGACACCCACCAATTGGTTCCTGGCGCCCCCTAATTTCACATGGAGCTTCCAACGCCCCCTTAGACTGCTCCAACACCCACTAGGGGGCAGTACCGCCCACTTTGAGAACCACTGATTTAAATCCTCCTCCAAAATACAGCCAAAGGGCCCAGCTGCTCTGCATGCAGAGACTAAGGCAATGTTTCTCAACCTTAGCACCACTGGAAAATGTGTGGACTTTAATCCCCAGAATTCTCCATCGAGTCATGACTAGGGAATTCTGGGATTTGAAGTTCACACATCTTCAAATGACTAAGGATGAAGAACAATGGGCTAAGGAAAATACATTCCCCGTGATTCCTATTGGCCACTGGCATCCCTGTCATAACGAGGCATGTTCTGTTGCCCTGCCTACCATCTCTATTTTCCCAGTGAGTCTGCACTGATCTTCTCATTATTTTACTGAATTGTCTTTTAATCCTATAATGAAAAGACAGAACAATATATTCTATATTGTTTAAAACCTGAGTGGTTGCTGAATATCTACTTTGAAATGTTTCTCTTTTCATTGCCTTCTTCTTCAATTGTTTACTATATTTTAAAAATATCGACAAATTATTTTCATCCTGTGATAACCCTTTATTGTCTTTTTGTACACCACTCCAACAATCATCACAATGAATTAAAAAGAAATGCAAGCTTTAATTAATAATTTGAAACATCCTTTGATAAGCAAAGTGTTACCATGTCAACATTTTGGATGAAGGAAACACTCTAAAGGAAAAAGAGACCCTGTCCAGTCTCTGTTTGATTATGTTCCTGTTTATCATGTTTTCTTTTTATTAATGTGAAAAGCTTATTATTACCACATTCAAATACCAGAGCAAGGAAGGGCATCTCTTCAGTCCACTTTCCAGAAGAATTATTCTGTTCATGTTGCAATAGGCTTGGGTGGCACAAAATACCAGTATGAGCAAATATTATATTCTTTGCTTTGTTATTCAGTTGATAGAATCTTTTGTTCCAGTTTTGACACAATAATTGTGTCAGTCTTTAACAGTCCACAAGCTTCAGTTGTCCCCTCCCACGCTTCCCTTTTCAATCTGGATGTCTTAAGTACTCTCTCTCTCTCTCTGATGCTTATAAATGTACTACAGTACTACTGCCAAAAGAACAGTACTTCACGCTGGAGCTCTTCAAACACACGGTCTGGTGTATACACACTCGCTGAATATGTGGATATGAACGGGGGACAATTTTTATCTGTTTAAATGATAGAAATCTTTTTTTCTGATTGCTTTGTATACGTTTTTTCTTTCAGAAGGTCTCAGTTTGTACTTTGCATTGTCAAGCGAAAAGTAGGGAATGGTATATCTATGTTGGAAAACTATTGTTTGTACAAAAATGGAAGGACATTTTGATTCCTACTATGGACAAATGGTTGTAGAAGTTGATAGTGTTGGCTGAAATGTCAAAATTGACTATTTTGATTAAAGAAAATAAATGCTTTTGTATCCACATAGAGACCGCTTCTGAACTTCGTGCTTGATGTGGAAAAGAATGAAAATTTGATTTTGGGTGTTACCGAGTAGATTGATAGATCTTTACAGAAATGGCTTGTTCATATTAGTATGAAAAAGCAAAAAAGTTGTGATTTGATGTTAATGCCTTATTTTACTGTAACAAAGAGAGTCAGAAGTCAGTGCTTCTTATCTTTCCTCACTTCTCTTCCCCCTCTTCCCTGCTACTGCTTTTCTATTTATTTCTGTATTTTGTATTTTACAATATTTTATAACTCAATAAAAATGTTGAACTAGAAAACTATTGGGTAAATCAGTGTTTTGCAACCTCAGCAACTTTCAGATGCATGGAGCCAACTTGGGGGAATCCGCACATCTGAAAGTTGCTAACCTGAGAAACACTGAGGCAAGTGAAAGAGAGGTACACAATTTAATGATTTCCACATTAGATTAGGTTAACAGAGTTGGAAGGGACTTTGTAGGTCATCTAGTCCAACCCCCACCCAAGCAGACCCTGCATCATTTCTGACAAATGGCAGTCTAATCTCTTCTTGAAAGAAGAGCGATGAAGCTCCCACAAGCTGTTCAATTGGTTGATTGTTTTGTCAGAAAATTTCTCCTTATTTCTATTTCTCCTTGATCAGTTTCCATCCATTATTCCTTGTCTGGCTTTTAGATGCCTTAGAAAATAGCTTGACCCCTTCCTCTCTTGATTTGGAGTTTATTGTCACTCTTAGCCAGTAGGGCCAGGGGATATGATTATAGGCTGAAATATTTGGAGAATACCAGATGTCTTATCCCCTTTTGTAGATAGGTTAGTTTTTTTTAGAAGGCAATTTCTTGCAGTTTTGCATAATTGTATTTTGTTTGTCATCAAAATAGATTTTAAGTGTTTCACATCCCTCTCAATCTGGAGAGGCTGATTCATTCTACTGGAAAATTGACCTGAATTTGAAGGGCTTTCAAAGCCTCCCAATGCAGCCTATTCTGTGTACAGAATTCTACCTCTAGGAGTGATGCAATTTCTGATTTTCCTTCGCTTTTTTAAAGGTTCCCCCACCCCCAGAGGTTTCTCAGTAACGGCTCTGAATGGGATCCCCACCCCCACCCATTTTTACAATTAGGAACATGTTTCTGCTATTGAAATTGAGGCCCAAATTCGCCCAAATTCATATTTACATACTCAAACTTGATGTTTGCACAGCTGCTTCGTGTCAAGCAAAGGTTTATTTAACAGTAACCGCAAAATGCAGATTCTACTTTTCAAATGCATCAGATGTCAATTTAAGCAAAGGCTGCTGGCGAGAGTGCTTATGCAGCCTTACTCAGCCTTCTTTCCTCTATTTCTTCCCAGTCGGGCAAAAAATATAAATAATAACAATAAATAGCAACAGCAATAATAACAATAATAAATAATAAATAATAATTTCAACGAATCTGCAGGGCGAACATAGGGAAAGACCGGATTATGAGCTCCCCCGAGGCCTTTTGGGCTCAGAACAAGAGGACTGTGCTCAACAGCAACAGGATTTTGTTTTTCCGGACGTTTTTAATGGAGGGTGAAACATAATCTCGTTCCGGCAGGACCTCTTGCCCTGGCGACTGCAGAGGGAACTCGACCCATCGCTTCTGCGGCCTCTTTAAGCGCCTTGACAGGTGCTGCTCCGAGGGGGGGGGGGGAACGGACGTCGCCCGCCTATTGGTCGCTGGAAGGAGGATGGGATGATGTCATCGCACAGGGCCCGATGTCATTGGCGGAGAGAGGAAGGTGTTTTTTTTTTCCGTCCACCCCCACCCTTGATGGCGATCTTGCGGTCGCCGAGGTGGGAGGGAGGGGAGCGCCTGGCGTGCGGGAGTGGGCGCTGCACTTCCGGGCCTCCCCAGTTGGCTCGCGCTGCTCTCCCGAGGGGGGCGAGCGGGGAGAGGCGAGGTAGGTTTGGAGCCCTCGAAGCGAGGCGGTGGGTCAGGGGGGGAAACCAACACACGTATTCTTGGGCTTGCCTTCGGGGGCTGGGTTGGCCATTCGGGGACACCGGGGTGGGTGGGGAGGTGGGCTTCGGTTTTTTCCTGCCTGCGCCCCAGAAAAAAAAAACTTCGCTTCTGAGATGGAGCCGCTATGCAGAGAGATCGGAGCAGGGGGAATCCCGTGTCATCCCGTTTACACACGTTCCCTTGGTTCTCTAGCGTGGAGCCGATTCTGGATCCATTATGGGCCATCAAGTCGGGCTTTTTTTTTTTTGACTCCGGCAATCAGATAGGTAGACCTTCCAACGTTGCACCCATGGCTATGCACTTTGCGGTTGATCACCCTCTTCTTCTCTTTCCTCCCACCTGTCTCAATAGGACAGCCTTCTCCGGCGATCCAGGTCCTCACATAATGTCCCCGATGTAGTAGGATCGTTTGAGCCCGGTCATTGTGCGCGTCCAGCGAGAACTCTGGATTGATTTGTTCAATGATCCCATAGATCCTGAAGTAAGTCCTGCTAAATTCCTTAATTGCCTTTCTAAGGAAGTGGGCATCCGCTGACCTTGGTATTGTGCCGTGGTGGCTTGCGGCTATATTCTGAACAGTACGGGGATCAACTTGCAACACATATTTTCCACAACCTAGTGTCTTAGGTGTGCTTGCTTATAACCTCCATCAGCATGGCCAACAGAATGACTATTGGTTATATAGGCTGAGGAATGGTGGGAGTTGTAGTCCAATGATTTTGTTGGGGGTGTCTAGCTAGGAAGGTAAATGTGATGCCATCTGCTGGAGATTAGGATACCCCATACCGACAGTAGCGTTAATATTTCTGGTATCTCTTGGTCATTCAGATTTTTGCAGTTTACTTTAAATTGTTAGAAGTTTAATAATTTGTTAAAGAATGAGATTCATCATTTAGTCAATTTGGGAATCTGGGGTGGTTTTTTTAGATCAAGCAGCTTGCTCTGGCTGTTACTGGCTGCATCCAGTATGTGTGACTTTTATATTTGTGATTGGTGTCTGCCTAAAATGTGTTTTGAGCTGTTGAATTATGTTTCTATATACCTCTGATTCTACAGGGAAATGGCAGAAATCCAAGGCCAAACCTCATTCAAAAGTGAAATGCATATTTGTTACATTTTGTATACTAACAGATTGAGTGAGTCTTTTCTTCTTGATGTGACTTACTAATGTATATATAAATTGGATCCCTTATTTGTGGCTTATCAGTTTATATGAGTTGAAAGTAGTTTGCTTATATTCGTGAGCATGCTTAAGTGGGCATTATATCCTGGTAATTGGGATTAACACAGCTCCTGTTTCTCAGATTCTTTTGCCACACAAACCTTAGGTTTCTCCATTCCAAGCATGAAATAGAGAACAATTTTTGTGATGCACAGAAACCATACACTTTGTCAGAGCAGCTATCTGACTGCTAAATGGCTCTTGGGAAAGAGATTACAGTTATCCACTTACTTTCCAAAAATGGCTTTAGTGTTCCAATATCTAAGGGGCTGCCATAAAGAAGAGGGGGTCAACCTATCTTCCAAAGGACTTGAAGGCAGGACAAGAAGCAATGAATGGAAACTAATCAAGGAGAGAAGCAACCTAGAACTGAGGAGACATTTCCTGACAGTTATAACAATTCAGTGGAATGGTGGTCTTCAGAAGTTTTGGGTGCTCCATCACTTGGGCTTTTTAAGAAGACATTGGACATCCATTTGTCCAGAATGGTATAAGATCTCTTGTTTGAGTAGGAAATTGGATCAGAAGATCTTTAAGGTCCCTTCCAACTTTGTTATTCTGTTACATAGGAAGGTTTTTCATTTAGTAATGACTAATAGTGGCAACTAAAAAGCTCAATGTCTATTTACTACATAGAATAGTCTTCAGTTCTGGGAAATGTAGCCCAGTCATACAACAGAACCCCTCTGAATGTAAATCAGTAATAAGAATAATGCACTTCCTAAAGATGTTTAGTGACTTAGGTATGCTTGACTAGATGAGCACAAGTATGTATTAGCAAATTCTTTTTTTTATTGTGTTCCCAAGCAAGATTTCTTTCCTTGTGATTTCCAGATAAGCTTGAATACCTCTTTTCTAGTTTCTTCCTTTCTTAGTTATTGTGAGGTAGAAGAGCAGTTGAGATATTAGTTATTGTTATTATTCTTTTGATCACCGCTTCGAATTCCCCTGACTGGGGAAGAGAGGCAGGATATAAATCTAATAAATAAATAAATAAATAAATAAATATGACTAAGACTAGAGAAACTAAGGCTGAAAGGTACCATCAGGTGTGGAGATTGAGTGGTTGTCTTTGGGTCTCTCCAATCTCTAAGCTACCTTATGGAGTATTTTGTGGAAAATTGAATATATGGCTAGGTATGCAACCTTGAGTTCCTGGGGGGAAAGATGGAATATACATGTAACAAATAAATTAAAATGGTTTGGTCTTGTCCAGTTGTTTGCAGTATACCTCCTTATAGCCTGAAATTTTTAAATCCCAACTTCTTGTGGTTAAGATTTGGATTGTCACCCTGCGCATCAAGAATACAGATGTGGAGGTTATGCAGAATAATCTTTAACCCAAGTTGCCACATGCCCACTGCCTAGGAGTCTCTTGCTCCATCAGTTTCTCAAATACACTTGTTGGCCTCACAACCCTTCCTCTTTCTTCCAGTCTTGTTCCTGGCATGGAAATGGCTTTTTCCAGGATGAAAGTCCCACCTGCTCTGCTCTTCTTCCTCTTGCTATTCCACTGGATGCCAAGCTCCGTTATTTCCCAGCAAGATACCTGCCAGACCTGTCGGAGTCTTGTCGACAATTTCAACAAGGTGGGAGGCTAGAAAATGGACTGGGTGTATGTAATCACGATTAATGCAAAGTGGGCATCCCATTTGTCTGGGATTGCTGTGCATTCATCTGCAGTCCCTCCCCCCAGTCTCAGAAGAGGGTTTTGGGGTGGGGGAGGGAAGTGCGCTGGAGCAAATGCTGCTGAGAGAGGTATGGCGATTGTAGAGGATGAGGGGCAAAAAGCAGTAATGGAGAGGGTTGGTTTCTATTGCATGGGGTCGAGGGCTGCTGTGCTGGGATGGGGCGAGAGGATGAGCTCTGGCTTTGCTGTGAGACTTGTCCTGCCTTCTCAGGGTCTGGAGCGGACACAGCGAGAGAACTTCGGTGGCGGGAACACCGCCTGGGAAGAAGAGAAGCTTGCCAAATACGCCAACAGGTGATTTGAAGGCTGGGCTGCAACAGGCCATTGGTGAGATGCTGATACTGCAGACCCCGGGCCATACCAGTATCCTTGTTGGGAAGTAGCACTCTCTTACTAGCATCCTGATTGCATAAAGTCCAACGAGATGGGCCTTGACACCCAAGACGAAGCCTCTTTTTTTAAAAAAAAAAACAAGGCTGATAACTTAGATAATTGCTTGATTTTAAACTTTATTGTGGAAATTCTATAAAGGTGATGTCCCGGTGCCTGGAGGACGTGAAGATCTGGATGGGGACCAATAGGCTCAGACTCAACCCTGACAAGACTGAGTGGCTATGGGTATTGCCCCCCCGTGGTCCAGTTGATTATCCATCTCTTATGCTGGGGGAAGATAAATTACTACCCACAGATCGGGTGCGCAACTTGGGGGTTCTCTTGGATCCACAGCTACAATTAAACAATCATCTTTCAGCTGTGGCCAAGGGTGCCTATGCGCAGGTTCGCCTGCTACGCCATTTGTGCCCCTTCCTGGACCGGGAGGCTCTTCTCACGGTCACTCATGCCCTCGTCACCTCTCGTTTGGATTACTGTAATGCGCTCTATATGTGGCTGCCCTTGAAGAACACTCAGAGACTTCAACTGGTCCAGAATGAAGCCGCGCAAGTGATCATGGGTGTGCCTCGGCGCACCCATATAACACCTCTCCTCTGCAAGCTGCACTGGCTCCAAGTGGTCTTCCAGGTGCAATTCAAGGTGCTAGTAACAACTTTATTTATTCATCCCAATCCTGTATTAGAGAGGAAAACCATGTAGTCTGAACTCACACTGTTGTATTGTCTGTTGCACAGTGTCGCAAGTCTTCTATTCCTCTCCTCGAGAGTTTGTTGTCTACGCTGGTGTTTCAATTTTTTTATTGCACTTGGCCAATCGCCTGATGTTTCCTTGGAGGACTGAAAGGGAGCCCCCTTGTGGAGTACTGTGAAGTCGTTACCATGGTAAGTCCACTGTGCTATACAGTAGAAGCCATTTTAAGGAACCTCCCCCCCGAGGGATGTTAGGGGCTGTCTTACCCCCACAGTATTTGTTTCCAGATGGTAAGTCATCTGTACCAAGTTCCAGAGTTATGCTGGAGCACACACACACACATATCCATTTTTATATATATAGAAGAAGATAGTAGATAGAGATAGGTAAACAGAGATAGATAGATAGATAGATAGATAGATAGATAGATAGATAGATAGATAGATAGATAGATAGATAGATAGATAGATAAGACAGTCTTACAGTGTAAGATAATAGAGCAATACAATGCTTGCTGACATGGGCAACCTTTATACAACCACCAATATCCTACCCTGAGCACCTGCTTTGATCTAACACACAGAAATGAGATGAATTTCTTTAGGTGTAACAAGAAACACTGGTTTAGCAAATGGCATTGGATTGCTAGAACTGAGTTTCTGTACTTTCTGAGTATTGTAACACTATTCTGTTTGTCTCACCTGGCTTGCATGGAAACATTCCTCACTATCCAATTATAAATTCTGCAGTCAAATACAGACAGGTCAACATTATCAATGGCAGATGTAAGGACAACAGCCACGTTAATTTTTTGTTATGGGTCATAATACACTGAAAAGGGAATTACTGTGAAATTAAAGTGCAAAATGACCTCTCAAGCTTGCTTAGCAGGTGCTAATTCACTTTGATCTATCCCTCCCTATAATAATTTCACGATGGCAGTGAAATCATACATATTTATAAATGTGGGAATAGGTGGCTGTTGTTCTGTTTGTAATTTATGGCAACAAAGAATTCATTTAGATTCCTATACTTGGAAACCCCCAAGGTGACTCTGCTGTGACTACAGGATCCCTGCCGTGCAGGATACCTAACATAATAAAGAACAAAGCAAAAACAAGGCAACATTGAGGTTGGGACTCTTGGGTAATCAATTCAGGTATTTACAGCTGAAACAATAGCACTGTGCAAATCAACATCATTACTACAGTTTGCTGATAGGAACGCCAGGGAATTAAGCACGTGTTTGCCTGCAAAGCAGCTGATTAATCCAAGTTACTTATGTTTGGTTAAAGCGTTATTGTTCCCTTCATAATTAACCATAAATGAGTGCTTAGGAGTGCAGTGGAAAACCAGGCTTACACAGTGGCATTACATCTCTACCCTTGACCATTACAGGGGCAAGTCCTTAAAAACAATAATGCTCTTCATACTCACAGCTGCTATAATATGCATAAGTATACTATATTCTATACCACAGAAGTGCAGGACATTCTACTTTATTATTGTACTAGCTGCTTACCCGGCCTTGCTCGTTTTTTTTTTTAAGTCCGAAGAAATTAAAGTTGTGCTGATGTGTCCTCTTGTGATTTATGTTCTTGATGTTGTGTAC
>JANHGC010006216.1:75055-90232 GCA_027560395.1 Boaedon fuliginosus | reverse complement strand
TACCAAAAAGGAAATGTCCATGAACCTAAGGTTTTTCTCCATGTAAACATTTTTATATATGGTTGTTTAGTGAGGAATTATGTGGTAGGATAGAGATGGACTTCAGCCATCTCTAAATTTGTACCCTCCGGTATTTGCTAGAATTCCTATATAAGAAGAGCTTCCTAGATAAGAGGAGCATATGGACTGAGGTAGCTGGCTGGGAATTATGGGAGTTGTCATTCTAACACTTTTGGAAAAATGGTATGGAGCTGTGTTAATAGATTCGATTGTACCAATGCAGGGTGATTTCATTTCAGGCTTAAATGGAAAAATGAGCAGACAGCTAGGCTGTAGTTTTCCTCTGTGATTTCATTGTTAATTAGCTGGGATGTTTTCTATATAGATACACAATCAAATCTGGAAATCTTCAGGTGCCTTCTTTTCTACTGTGACATTCCTCATGCCTCCTCTATGGAGAGACCAAGTTTGTTATCCTTTTCTCCATTTTAATTATCCATCGTGTGAGTTTTGGTTTTGGTGAACTTGAAAGCTTACGTTTAAAAACAACAACTAATAAAGACAGATCACATCCTTTTATATCTCTTTTCTTCATATAGTAGGTCTGCAGTGAGAATCTGATTGCTGCAACAGTTAATTGGTTAAGGAAATGGTCCCCAGCTTGACAAACAGCTTTCATGTTTGTTCCATGGTTGCACACTGTTGCTCACAGTATCCCCAGAGTCACTTGCTTATCGTTTTGCCAGCTCCTGACTTGACTCTGGGGAGAAAGGGAAGTATTAGGGACTGGCTGCTTGCCAAAAGAATATCTGGATGAAATTTTGAGAAAGAACATGAAGTTCATTTAAGGTTCCTGTGTGGAAGGTCAGTAGAGAGATTTCTGAATGGTTAGTTGGACAAAAGATACCTTAGAGCAATGTTATTCCATTTTGGCAGCTTGAAGATGAATGGACTTCAACTCCCAGAATTCCTGAGCCAACCTTCCTCACTGGGGAATTCTGGGATTTGAAGTCCACCCATTTTGGGGCTGCCAAAGTTGAATAACACTGGCTTAGAGGGATAACAGAGGGCTGTTTTGATCAAGCAGGCAGGGCAGGCTTTCTAGGACAGAACTCTGCCTTGACTTGTCCAACTCCCTCAATTCTCATGCTGTCTCTTTCTCCCCTCCCAGTGAGACACGTCTGTTGGAAGTATTGGAAAACGTGTGCTCTACATCAGATTTTGCCTGCCACCAGCTGCTGGAGCAAAGTGAAGACCACGTAGAACATTGGTGGTTCCATGAGTGAGTTAAAAAGAGGAAGGCTGGGGCATTACAGGATGCTTTAACTTAGTGGGTAAAGAAGCCCATTCTGTAGGCTTACTTAGCACAGATCATACCAGTATTCTCTTATGTTAGCAGGAGGAAAACTTAAGCTATGGGATTGAATTGAGTAACTTCAACGATCCATATCGTTCAGTAGGCAAAGTTAAATTAAAAAAAAAATTCAGAGGCAAAATACCTGTTTTACCTACAGAAAGTCCTGGTTCAATTCCCAGCATCTCCAGGTAGGCTAGGAAACCACAAATACCACCGGTAGTCAGGGTAGATAATCCTGTGTTATACGGACCAATGATCTGACGTTGTATCTGTGTCCCGCTCCTGCCCAAATACCGTACGGCTGTTTCATTCTTGGGAGTTGGGCAGAGCTTGTATCATTGATCAATTGCAGCATGGTGGAATGAGGAGTGGCAATAACCCAAATATATATATATATATATTTTTCTTAGGCAGCAGCAGTACCCAGAATTTTTCCAATGGCTGTGCATGGATACCCTGAAATTATGCTGCCCATCTGGCATGTATGGCCCTGATTGCCAGAGTGAGTATTTTTAAGGCCTCTGGGGTTTATTGGGGAGGATGCTCCAACAAAATCTTCGTGCAGCTCTGACCATTAGCTCATATTTTTTATTTTTATATATTACGTTTTCATGCTGCCCAATTCCTGAAGGACTCTGGACGGCTTACAACATGGATAGCAATAGCATTCAGATGTTATATACTGCTTATTAGAGCTTTACAACACTCCCCAAGCAGTTACAGAGTCAGATCATTGCCCCCAACAATCTGGGTCCTCATTTCCCTGACCTTAGAAAGGATGGAAGGCTGAGTCAACCTTGAGCCTGGTGGGATTCGATCTGATAACCTGCTGAACAAGTCAGCAGAGACTGCAGTGCTGCATTTATCCACTGCGCCACCGAGGCTCTTTTATTATTATTCTTTACCATCCCCCGGAGTCCATTTAAGTTCGCACCGACTGCTTCAGTGATTCTATCCAGCCACCTCATTCTCTGACGTCCCCTTCTTCTTTTGACCTCAATCGCTTCCAGCATTAGGCTCTTCTCCAGTGAGTCCTTCCTTCTCATGAGGTGGGTCTCATGAGAAGAAAGGAGTCTTTGAGTTTTGTCTTCAGGGTCTGGCCTTCTAAAGAGCAGTCAGGGTTGACCTCCTCTAGGACTGACCGGTTTATCACCTTGCAGTCCAAGGGACTTGCAAGAGTCTTCTCCAGCACCATAGGTCAAAAGTTTCAATTCTTTGATGCTCAGCTTTCCTTATGGTCCAACTTTCACAGCCATACATTGCACCTGGGAAAACCATAGCCTTGACTATACGCACTTTTGTTGGCAGCGTGCTAATCAAGCTCGTAGCAGTACTTAAAGAAAAAGGCAAACAACTGAATCAAGAAATGAACTGTTAGTTAAGGCAGGATAAAGTAAGATTTCTTTTTTAGAAAAAGGAAATTCTTAAAGAGAAATATAAAGTGAAAACAAGGAAGTATATAGTACATATTTTGTACTACTGGAACTCATATGGTTTTAAAATTCTGAAACAGGTTCTGAGCATTTAGAAGAAAAGGGACAATGCAGAATAGAAGACCAGTTGATGAATTTCTGAAAAAGAAAAGGGACATAACTATGTTGTTTAAGAAGACACAGAACAAATTCAAAGCATTTTGTGATTGATGTTAGTAGTTGGAATCACTGGTTCATGTGTCCAGTTCTGGATATCACACATTAAAAAGGATTCAGAAAAAAAACGAATAAGTTTAGAGGAGGTGACAAAGTTGTTCATGGGACTGGAAACCAAGTTCTGTGAGAAAAGGTTGAAGAAATTGAGTGTATTTGATTTTGAAAAATGGAAACAGGTGATACAAAAGTACTTTTCAACCATCCAAAAGGATGTTACATAAAAGAAGGTCAGAAACTGTTATCTCCCATTCTAGAGTGCAGCTCACAGAAAATCATTTAAATTATTGAAAAGTAGATTCCTGCAGAAACTTAGTGGAAAGATCAGCTTGATGGTGGGACCAATTACCTAAGAGGTAGTGGTTTTCTATTATTGGATCTATTCACGAGGAAGGAGGAAAGCCTGAAATGTTTTAATGTAGATTCCTGCACAATGATAAGTAAATGATGGTAGGGAATATATCAAGGTTGAAATATTGTGTTACATAAATTGTCTGAGTTTGGTTTTTCATTTTCAGATACTTCATTAGCCACTTGGATAACTTCTTCAGTGTTATGATTATAGCCTTGTATGCTCAGAACAAAATAAAACCCATCAAGTGTTCAAGCTAGTTTGCTTTTTTCTGACTAAAATAGCTGAGGGGTCTGATCTACTTTTTGATAATAGCATTTTTGGGAGGAAGCAATAGCTAGAGTGACCTTCAGTAGAAAGCAGATAGAAAACATTCCTAGGACACTGCATAGCTTTTAGTCTAAAAGAAAAGTGATTCTGTCACTTGGAATAGTGCTTTGTTCCTGAGTGACTGATGGATAAAAAAAAGATTCCCCCTGAAAGGAAATGAAATTAGATGTGAAAATTAAAAGGGAATCTGGATATAATTAAACAATAATAACTGGAAGAAACTGAACATAAAACTAGTCACAGGTAAAAATCTGTCAATTATCTTTTCACCATAGAACAGTTTATCTTTAATCACCTGACCAGTCTTAATGAATTGTTCATCGATATTTGGAATTTTGAAAATACTGTATCTGAGATTAATAAAGAGAGTATGGTTCTACAACAGCACCTACAGGCCAACAACAATACAGCGCTTCAGGCAAATCTACTTTTCAGTTTTTGAGGTATGTATTTATTATGTGAAAAACACAGGACTTTTTTTGTATTGGCCTTAAGCTGAAATATTCACAGTTCTGACCCTTGTACCATTCCCAATTATAGAGGTGATAGGATGCGTAATGGAAGGCATATTAAAGACACCCTCCTCAAAAAGTTGCCTGAGCACAGCTGAGTAGAGAAACAGTCTATGGATGCAAGGGGAAAGTATATTTGCTCAAATGCAAAGATAGCTTTCAGGTCATCTGGGACATAATAGAGTAGGACTCCTTTCAGAAATCCTCAGAAAGAGCATGGAATCTGGCAGGCTTCAGAGGAGATGGTCATGGGCCTGTTGTAGAATACCACATTGGGAATCTAGGAACTACCGGTATCATAATGTTTTTATTAACATTTTCATTAAAAATGTTCATTTTTATGAACATTTATGAACCATCATAATGTTTTTATTAGAGCAGATGAAAGAAGCAAAATGATTTACTTTCAATATTTTTTGTTCTGTGAGTCACTCTGATGGCTAACAGAGAAGAGCCTATGATAGATGCTAGAGAACCAAATATAATTTTGGTGATTGCCTGATAGCACCAGGCTAGTTGCAGAAGAGAGAAAAAGCAGCACCAGACAATTTGAATCAGGAGCAGTGTAGGTTGAGAAACAAGTATGTAGTTATCTTTTGTCTCCCATCCTGTCCTCATTTCACTTCACAAGGCTGTACCAGTAGTTATTCAGCAATGCCCAAGGGTAATATTTATTCTAATTATTTGTGTAGCAATTATATTGTTATTTTCAGACTTGATAAACATTCAGGAGTCTATTGTTAAAATAATTAGTTTCAGGCTCCTTTGTTATTAGTGAAAATTCAGCCAGTTCCTGTTTCAAAGAAAACTATTAGAAAATAAATACCCATCCTGATGTTCTTTGAGATGACCAGTTGTAGCTGGGAAATTGTTCAGTTGCCAGAATTGTTGCAACCTCAAACTTCCTTTTCAATACAGCTTTCTTAAGAATTGTGTTTGGAAAATAATTTCTTTGGGTTTTAGGCAGATTTCTTATAAATCTACTGTAGTGATAAAACCAACAGAGGCAATGGTGTTGGTATCTCTGTTGTGGTCCATTAGTAGATAAATATCTCTTGCAACCAACTATCTTTACTGTGTTCAGCATTATCAGCCAGTCTGGCCTGGAGATTCTAACAGCTATAATTCAATGGGAAGGCTTCAAGGCAGAGAACCCCATCCATTGCTGTTCGCAGTTGGCAGGGACATGAGAGAGCCCCCAACTAGGCATCTCCTGGGCAACAGTGATGTCACCGGCTAATCTTTTCACCATGGCTGTGCCTTGGTGCTTCCAACACAGAAGTAGCAATTTATGGGAAGGAAAAGGCCTAGAATATGTGGAAAGTACATGGTAGTGATAGGGAGGAAAAGAAAATAATAGAATGAGAAATATTGGTGTTGCTTGAAATGTTCTGACAGCTCTCCAACTATGAATAGATATGACACTATTGCCACATTGCCAGCAATAGATGGAAGTAATTTTGAGCGTGTTTATTAAATGTTAGATAAATGATGATTTTGAAATAGATGAAGAGGGACAAAAATCTGACTCACACTTATTATGTTTGAATGGTTGAGAACTAGGTATATTTGTTCAGCTCTCCACCTCTCCTTATATCACTGGTTCAATTCCAATTAACCTTGTTTTATGAACCTTTTCCTATCTCCAGAGTAATTTTGGATGTGGTTTATATAGGCTATCATAGAATTATCAGTTAAAAAGGAATTTAAAAATCTGAAATACAGATTTTGTTATTGTTATATTTTATATTTCCCATATTTGTTTAATTCTTCTTATATTAGAATTCTAAACTTTCTGTTTGTGCAGAAATATTTATTTTAAAAAAATTGAATAGCTGGCCATCTTATCTAACATAACTCTGGGAGTTCAAGAATACTAAAATGGGAAAAACAATAACAAACACAAAAAGTAACAAAACTATTTCTGAAACTCAAAATATAATATATACAGTCCAGAAGAATTCCATGGTTGATAATATTGCCTATATAGAATTAAGACATTTGTATTTTCTAGTCTGCAATTCTTTGTCATCTTCTCTGGAATAAAACTTATGAATTGAGTTTACAGTATTATATTTTTTAACAACATATATGGTGTTGTTATCTAGATTTTGTAACTACCAAAAAATTCATACTACTAAGTTTTAAATGATGCATTTTATGTTAACAAAGTGTTTAGATATAAGAAATTAGGTATTGCATATGATTTTGAAGGGGTTTCAGGACTTCCAGTGAGATGGCGATGCAGGAGGGTACAAGTAGTGACCTCCATGTGATAATTTTAAAATTTATTCCATAAATATTCGGTAAGAACTTTTTTTAAATTGAAGCACACACCATCGTTATCAGCTGTGGTTTGACTGCTACAGCCATGTTTACTGCAGAAGTGTGGCATGCCGATAACAAAGAATGTAAACGAAACATGGAACTCCAAAGTGTCTTATCTTACAGAAACTTACTTTAGCTCTCTATATTACACCTAGTTAGTAAAGCTGAGAGTATATAGTACAAGGAGGTGGAAGAATGATTAAGAACAGAATGAGTAAGAGGGCTGTTGTTGTTGTTGTTATTATTGTTATTATTATTGTTGTTATTGTTATTATTGTTATTATTATTATTATTATTAAAATTGTCCTCACAAGATATTAATTAGGATTAGAGCCAGAGACTAGAGTAGTAGGACAATATAAAGAAGTGGAAGCCACAATTACAGTTTGTTCCCCTCCAACACCTAATTAGATAATGGCTCAATTATTGCAAATAGTGAAGTCATCTTATGTCTGGTTATTAGGGGCCCACAACCAGCTCTGTTTACCAACAGAGTTGGTTGAAAATGAAGTAAAGCTAACCAAAAGAATTTGCCTTCATAAACTAACCATCTTATGTATGGACAATAAATGACACTCCCATAATGAGGAATTGAGTTTTGGTGGGAGGAGATTGAAGATATGAATGAATACAACTCCAGGGTTAATTGGAAATTCTAGTGAAATATTAGGATTGAATTTACAACCACAGGATTTAAACAGACAACCTCCATGAATAAATCCTTTTCATCAGGGTGTGGAAACCTTCCACAAAGTTTGAAGGAATTAACACTTAAAATAATAAATGGAAAAGAACAAACTGGAAGATACCCTAGTGAAGTATATATCCGCTACAGTAGACATATTCCCAATCTTGAAGGTGAGGAAATAGAAATAATTGGAAAACAATAAAAACATTAAAAAATCCAAAGCTAATTACAAAGGCAAATCAAATCAAGAAAAGTGAAAACATTAAAACCTGGAGACTTGCAGATCAACAAAATATTCAAGCTAAACAAGTGCTGCATATTGTGGAAACAATGTAAAGAGGGGAAACAATCAGAAGAGTTGCTGAATATTTCAGGGAGAAAATAAAGCAAATTCAATGAAAATAAAGAGAAACAGATCACAAAACAAGTTGAACATAAAGAGCTGTAGAAGCAAACAATAAGCCCATCCAAATGGAAGCAAGCAATAAATGTGTAGACGCTAACAAGTTTAATGCACAAGCTGATTCCATCAAAACCATGTATTTTAAGAACTATCCAGTAAATATTAAGATTGAACAAAACACTTGACATTTACAATAATAATAACAAAAATATTTTAGTTTAGAAAATAGAGGCTCAAACATTATATAGAAAAGACAATGCTTATAATATTTCTTCTGACCATGCTTGTTAATTATTAGAAATCATATTCCAAAGAAATTCAAAGCCTGAGGGTCTTGCCTATGGGGGCAACTTTCTGGTTTAAGGATTACGTACTTTTTTTTTAAAAAAAAATCTCTTGTCTTCCTAGGATCCCAATGATGTTGGCATCACTGGGGGACAGGGCTGAAATGTTTTAGGTTATTTCTCCCTTTACAAAAAATGTTTTGGGAAAAATTTATTGTTGAAATTCTTCATTACAGATGGGAAGAAAAATTGACCTCGATAAACGAAGAAAAACTATGTTTCTTTTCCTGCTGTCCTGGCTGTCTACAGAGCTGGCACTGCTGCTGCGGCTTCAGCCTTGGCTATCCAAAAGGGCTGGAATTGGAGCTGCTTGGGCTCTGGCTCTGGCTGGGCTGGGCTGGGGACCAGGATGGTGGCTGCAGTCTCTTTTGGATTCTCCTTCCATCTCTGGGTTTTAATGCTTTGCAAGCAACATAGGACATACATTCCTATACAGTATATTATATATTAGAATATATTCCATAATATTCTAATTTGTCTAATTTTAACTCTAAAACCTTCTGTAAACAATTAGTACTATGCTATTCTTCTTCCTAACCTATTTCTGGCTTACTTTGCAATCAGATCATATATAATCTTAATTGACAGCTCTCTTCATCATCTCTTTCCCTTCTCAAAGTAGTCAATGTCCATAATTTTATTCTTGTAATTTTCGTCCCATCACCGTCTGCCTCTTTCTCGCTGTTTCCTTAGCTGATTTGAAAAGTCCGTCCACCTTTCCTGCTCCCATCTTATGTCTTCCATTTGGTAATTTGTGCCAGTCTGCGCTTCCTCTTCTGACTCCATCTTACTAGGAGCAATCCAACCTCTATATTTCAAAATTGGAACATTAGTTTTCATTTCCTCCACCGACTCCAACAATTCCCTTATTATAAACTCTTTTCTTCCATCTCGAAGATTTTATTTGTTGCGCTATGCCTCCTGAGTGCTGCGCCAGTCCAAATGTCTGCCCCATCTCTTCTGCTTTAAAATCAGTTAAATCCGCCATGTCTTTATCACACCCCAATTCATCGGTGGTAATTAACAAGTTTAAGATATTGTTACCTGTATCTTCTATTGATTCATCAATTAAATCAAACAGGTATGCAGATGGAAGATATTTCAGAGGGGGTAGAAAGGGTAGAGAGCATTTTATCGAGTATTTCCATGCTTTTCACCGACATTTTATCACAGTCCTTTCCACCAGTGTGGCAGATGGCCTGTTTCAAAAAAGTCCATAGTCACTTTCCTTCCTCCCCCACTTCAAAACAGCAATTCGCTGTTCAGTCAGCCCTCCATGAAAAAGGCAACAGTATACAGCCTTGCCTAATTCCTTTCTCAATTTTGAACCAACAGTGATTCCATGTCTAGTTTTCACTGTTGCTTCTTGACCCGTATATATGTTTCTCAAGAGACAAATAGGATGGTCTGGTACTCGCATCTCTTTAAGAACTTGCCACAGTTTGTTGTGCTCCACACAATCAAAGGCTTTAATCTTCTGTCAATGAATCAGAAGTAGGTGTTTTTCTGGAACTCTCTAGCTTTCTCCATGATCCAGCACTTTATATGTCTCCTCTATTCTGGTTTTATACTGGGTTTCCTACACTGACAGGATGCCTGTCTCCTTAGACAAGATAAAGAAAGGGAAGAAGGAAGGACATTTAGACTTGAAAGATTCTTTTACTATAATCCTATAATACAAGTAGTATTAGCATGCATGACGTTCTAGGCTGGTCTGCCTTGAATTGACATTAATCAGTGTCTTAGACTAAATAAATAAAATTTACTAATAAAACTTACAAAACAGATCATACAAAATAAAAGAAAAGCATACAAGTTTAAAAAAACAATTAATCACACTTGCATTATTTTTTCTAGCAGCTGCATATATAAGTTACAGAAAGAAACTTTGAGTGGCAAAGTTTTCTTGGAATCCTTATCTGCCAGTAAAATTTGTTCCTAAAATTCCTGATTCAGCCTGGAAAACGAGTTAAAAGAAGTAAGTCTTGATAAAAGTTGCAATGCAACAAATGAGAGTTGAGGTTTCAGTATTTACCATTTTTACAAGGGCATGGCCTTTCCGTATCCAGCACTGCTGATGATATAATGTTGAATTATAATAATGTAGATACTTGCTGAAATTTAGTGTTTGTAAATTGATCTAAGTACCATCTTCTTTGAAGCATGAATTGCTGTGACCCAGTTGTACCCTGGATGAGAGTTTACTACATTCTGTTTGTAATTCTATATCAAGGATCTTTGGTTAAGTACAGTCATTCCCTAATCTTGTTCCAAGGACATGAGAATTTCCTTTGAAAAACCCAGTTTATATTTTTTTTTCTCAATTTAGAGTATCCAGGAGGAATCATATTTATCTATTAATATTAGCTGTCAGACCTAGATACTGCAAATTTATTTATTTATTTATGAACATTATGAAATGAGTATCTTTAATCAGTATTTAAACACAAACAATATGCCTTTCTGTCAACTTTAATAACTTCTGCCTCTGACTGCAGGGCAACATTAGGCACATGTTTTCCTGCTTAGAATAGTATTCTTATGAAATTTGACTGTACTGATAATTAACACTTGGGTTTAATTGGGCTCCATATCACAACTGCAATAATGTCTTGGCTTCAAAAAGCTTGAGGACAGTTGGTATTTTTTATTATTTTTTTATTGTTTTTCAACATAAAAACATAAAATATTGCTTCTTGTGTCCAACACAGAACTTCTTAGTAAAGTTTCAAACCATTTCAGTAAAATACTGCCTTCCATTCCCTTGTATATGTTTATTCTATCGCTTAACATTCCCAATAGTACAATCTTCAAAGAGAAAATAAGAAAAGTGAAAAGTATGTAAATTAATTCATCGTTCCCCTTACCCTTTAAAAACAATTTCATCCTTTGAACTCCCAGGTTTCTCCCCATTTTCATTATCATATTCACTAAATATTTATTTCATTAATTAAAATTATATATATTTGATTATTTTAAAAATCTATTATTTTATGTAAGTTAGAATCTAAATCTCAATGCCCTCATCAATAATTCATATTTAGTTATCTTTCTTCATCCCTCATCCCTTCTTTCCCACTTTGGAGGATCCATTCCCCTTGCCCTGCCCCCCCTTCATCTTCCTGCTTTGTCCCGGTCTTCTTGTCTCCTTTTTTCTCCTTGTCCAGCTTCGCCGATAATCTCCTCCCTCGTTTGGCGCTTTCTTCTCCTTCTCGCCCGTTTTGATATTCCCTTTGTCTTTTTATCTGTTTGGGGGCCTCGGAATCCAGTTCTTTATGATTTCTTAGAAAGTATGCTCGAATGTCCTTTGTCTCCTGTTGGCTTTTCATCCCTCGCCTCTTCTCCAGCGTTTTCTTCTCACCCTCCTACTCCATCTCCTCTATCTCCTCAGCTCTTGCTGCCATTGGTTGGTCCATCTGTCCATCATCTGACAAAATGCTCTCCATTTTTTTTATCATATCCAACATCATAGTTTTTATCTCATTTCCCAAATTCTTCACTTCAGCCATGGCGTTCAGAATCTGCTTACATTGGTTCCGCATTGTGCCAAACTCCTCACTTAAATCCATTTCAGGAAATCAGTTTGTTCTTTCTTTTTTTTTTAATCAAAAGTCACAGTTCCACCGGGACTCTGAGCTCACTAGCAGTAGTCCACCTTAAATCCTCCAAGCAGACAGGAAATGAGGGTGGATCTTTCTTCTTGCACAGTTGCCTCCCTTTTATGTGCCGCTTCTCCTCCTAATCACAACCCTTTAATATTTAATTAAGTCTTCATTTAAACATGGCGGTTCGGTTTCAGTTTTGTTTCGACTCACCCTGTCAGCCTCTGGTTGAATCTTTAAACTCTCCACCTGCCCTTGCTTGCCCGGTGTGACTCCAAGCTAAATGGCTGCCATTAAAGACGCTGTCCTGATCTGATCTTCAGCTAAGAGCCTTTGGGTGGTGGGGAGGGGATTTGCATATCCCCTCAACCCTCCGTCCCGTGTTCCTTCACTTCCCCTTCCCTACAGGAAGGGTTAGACCTCTGTCGCGTCCTTAGATCGACAGGCTTGGGGGCAAAGGTGTGGACTTCCGCGCACCCTGCTCCCCAGAATCGCTGGCGTCACACCGGAAGTCAAGGGCAGTTGGTATTATTGGATACCTCTAGAGAAGAAGAAGGAAAGAAAGATTTGCTGTTGAACTACTCTGGGTATTTGAAGCAATCTGAACAGTCTGAATATGACACTTCCCAGAGTAGTATGGTAACTAACTTTCTACTGGTGGTAGTAATAGAAGCTTTTAATTTCTTCCAGAGAATTGCCCTGGAAATAGAATCAAAGACTTGCTTAAAACCAACAAACAAGAACTATTTTTGGTGGCTGACTTTATTTCTCAATCAAATGGGAAATTATTCTTAATTATCTGAGGAACTGCCTCTCTTTGATTACACCTGCCTATATCATTAGATCTGGCAGAGGGTATGCTTTGGGTTCCATTTGCTAGGAACTTATACTTGGTGGGTCCCAGGAGGTGGGCTTTCTCTGCCATAGTGCAGAGAACCTTCAACAACAAAGCAGAAAGATACTGTAGCTCACCAATACTTTACTTAAAGAATATTTGAGTATCTACCTCCCTAATTTCATTTTAAAAAAAATGAAATTTACACACTTCAAGAACATCTAAGGTAATGCTCCCATGTATATATAAATTCATCAGATCACATTCAGAGGTGGAATTCAGCCAGTTCTGACAGGTTCGGGAGAACCGGTAGCGATAATTTTGATTTGTTCAGAGAACCAGCAAATACCACCTCTGATTGGCTGACCGCAGCAAATACCACCTCTGATTGGCTGACCACATAGCCACACCCACCAAGCCATGCTCACAGAACCGGTAGTAAAAAGAATTGAATCCCACCACTGATCACATTAGCAGACTACATCAATGACTAGCAATTACACTGGCTCACAAATCCATAAAGACACTTAAAAGAATTCTGTGCCAATCAAACATGGCACACCCAACCAAGACAGAATGAATGTGGTATACAAAATTAACTACATTAGACAAACATTAAAGAAGACAAAACTGCAATATTGAACCAGGATGGATAATATCTAACAGCTACCCATTCCCTTAAAACTAATATATTTTGAGTCGGGGTATACTGAACTGATAGATTACACAAATAGCAAGAAATCCAGACAATTCTTTGAAGTTAGCACTCAGAGAAATCCATTGACTTGGATACAATATACTTTTCAGGCCTCTAATCCAAAACAACCACAACAGATAGGTCCTGAGAAGTGCCAATCTAAATGGAGACAACAACACACCCAAATCCTGATTAATACTGAGGTATTGATCTTCTGAAGCTTGGAAAACCCAACCATAAGTTACATTGTTCAGATCAAAATACATGTGTGAATTCCCAGGTGACAGCTAAATCTCCCAGATCTTTTTAGTTTGCGTATAGCAAAAAATTTCAGATGGAGCTAGTTAAGAACAGCTAAATAGCATGGGCCTGTTGAAAAATTCTGCTTACTATTACATGGAAGCTGCCTGGGAAATTTTGGGAGTTAAAGTCTACTTGTCTTAAAATTGCCAAGGTTGAGAACACTATATGGAAGTATGTCCTTTGTCTCTCAATGGACATGCTTTCCATAAGTAATTCCATAATTCTTTGCAGTTGGTACAGAAATTTGAACCTGGTCCTCTTGCATCTCTTTCATTAGGGGACTCGTATGATAGCTAACTCCATTAATTATTGTGGATTTAGTTTTGAATATATACAAATCTGAGTGCACTGTAAGCTGAAATCCTAGACACACTTTTACTCTTTTTTAATTGTATACTTTTGTATTTTTATTTGTGTGCAGATTTAATCATTGTTCAGTTTAGTGACCAAACTCCATGTGACCATTTAGATACTTAAGTTGCTGATCAATAGATCTTGGGCTCTATGTTTCTTTGTAGTAGCACATACAAAATGGTACAGAACTTTGCATTTTTAATAATATTGAGCAGTCAGGAATTTCAAACGGTTAGATTTGCCTAACAAGATTCATCTTTTGAAAATCATTTTTCTACACAATTCATGAAAATAGGCCTGATGAAAAAGCAATTGTAGCCTAAACACTGTTGTCCTTCCAATACCAGTTTTGTAGACTCTTAATAATATATACATACTCATACATAACTGCATAAGTCTTCTTTCTCTCATTATTGAAAGGGCAAAGGCAGTTATGAATTCAGATGGAGCTATTCTGTGTCTCATGAGTTCCCACCCACAAGTAGCTACCGGTATTTTACAGACCGTGTGTCCAAACTGCATTTTGGTACACAGCATCATGGAAAAAGCTCTTATTTAGATATGTTTTAAATTAATCAAGATTAGTCAAGAAATCTTTCTTAAGTGGAGTCACAATGAATTTTAGTAGAACCAAGAAGAGTAGATCATTGGCAAAATATACCATAGTTCTACCTATGACTATGCATAAATAGGCTTTTTGTAACCTTGTTTGAATTTCTACTCTGCATTTCTACTTCTGTAATTAGCACAGTTTTCTTGCCTTCCCATAAAAGCTTCCAATTATCATGAAGAAATTATGAACAGGGAAAACAAAGACACATCACTGATGTGCCTGTAATTACTCTTAATTTGCTTAGGCATTTATATCCTGATATTCATATACATATTGGTGCAGCTATATACTTCCACACATCACTTTGAATATAAAGCAGAGGTTTATTTGAAGCCTAGTGTTTATTAAAATTTCAGTGCATTTATTATACAGTTTCTATTTACAAAGCTGTGTTTGTACAAATAAATGGGGAAGAAATGGGGGTAGTGACAGATTTTATTTTCCTGGTCTCCAAGATCACTGCAGATGGGGACTGCAGCCAAGAAATGAAAAGACACTCCTGGGGAGGAAAGCCATGATAAATCTAGACAGCATCCTAAAAAGCAGAGACATCACCCTGCCAACAAAAGTGCATATAGTCAAGGCTTTGGTTTTCCCAGTTGCTGTGAAATGTATGGCTGTGAAACAAAACTAGCCGCCTCGAGTTCCCCTTGATCGGGGAAGTGAGGCGGGGTATAAATCGAATAAATAAATAAAAGTTGGACCATAAGGAAGGCTGAGCGTAAAAGAATTGAGACTTTTGAACTATGGTGCTGGAGAAGACTCTTGCGAGTCCCTTGGACTGCAAGGTGATCAAACCGGTCAGTCCTAGAG
>JANHGC010006216.1:50379-61810 GCA_027560395.1 Boaedon fuliginosus | reverse complement strand
GCACTTAGACTTATATACTGCTTCACAGTGCTTTACAGCCCTCTCTAAGTGGTTTACAGAGTCAGCATATTGCCCCCCAAAATCTGGGTCCATTTTACCAATCTCAGAAAGCTGAGTCAACCTTAAACTGGTGAGGATCGGACTGCCGAATTGCTGGCAGTCAGCAGAAATAGCCTACAGTACTGCATCTAATATGCACCTGCATATATATATATTAATTACTATGATTTAACTGCATTATTTTTTCACCTATTTACCTTCACTCTGCACTACCATGAAAGAGATGAGGTAAGCCTCTCCTATTTTAAAATGGGCATAAAAAGCAGACTTCAAGACATATGATCCTCCAGCAAAAGTTTTTATTTTGTTTTGGCACAAATAAACCACATAACGTTCAACAGCTTCAGTTCAACTTCAGATCTGGACAGCTTGAACTGTCTGCTCTTCTGCCACTGCAGCAACCGATAAGATAAGACTGGGCAAATACAAGTTGTGCTATTAGGAGAAACATTATCTCTACAGTTTCCACTCCAGGGTACAACTCTTGTTCGCCTCCATCCCCCCAGGATCCAGATCAAGGTTTGAATTTGAGGCAAGTTTTGGATTTGGATTCAAAAAAATAAATAGTGGAATACAGGTAGTCCTCGACTTGCGACAATAAGTGAGCCAAAATGTTCACTGCTAAGCAGAATAGTTGTTAAGTGAGTTTTGCCCCATTTTAGCACCTTTCTTGCCACAGTTGTTAAGCGATAAGTGAATCACTGCAGTTGTTAACACAGATATTAAGTGAATCTGGCTTCAGTTCTGCTTGTCAGAAGGTGGCAAAAGGTGATCCCAATGACCCGGGACACCGCAACCGTCAAAAATACATGCCAGCAGTCAAGCATTTGAATTTTGATCTTGTGACCATGGGGATGTTGCAACCGTTGTTGTATGCAAAAAATGGTCCTAGGTCACTTTTTTCAATGCCGCTGTAGGTTCAAAGAGCCACTAAACACATGGTTGTAAATCGAGGACTACCTGTTAGAATGTGGACCGATTAAAAGATGCACAGACAGTAGTATTTGCCTGAAGAGACTCTGAAAACATCTTATTTTTAAAGATCATGATCAAAAGATTGACCCTGTAGCATCTGAAAATGCATCTAGACCTTCCTATCTGCATCTGTGCATCCGAACGGGGAAAGGTCGCACCTGTTTTGGTAGCCAAGGAGAGATTAACTTGCAAAGGAGCTTTCCAAACAAAAAGGTGAAGCAGCAGGATTCATCGCCGCCCTGTGAACTACAGATGCTGAACCAGAAACCTCAGCAAGGTCTATGATTCACAAAACAAATTACAGGTTATAGAGCTCCACCTGAAGACATCTTATTTGACAGTTGCTAAATGAGCTCAGGATTATCACCTCATCATTGGCACCACGAGGACTTGGCTCAAACTCCCTCCCAGCCTTGCTACTGTGTTATCCTCATCGTCTACGCATGGACTCCAACTCCCAGAATGCTCCAGCTAGCGTGCCAACACAGGTAGTCCTCGACTTATGATCTCCATCAAGCCCCAAAATCGATGTTTGTTAAGCAAGATATTTGTTCAGTCAGTTTTGCCCCATTTTTACGACCTCTCTTGCCACGGTGGTGAAATGAATCACTGCAGTGGTTAAGTTAGGAACATGGTTTTGTGAAGTGAATCTGGCTTCCCCATTGACTTGGCTTTTCAGAAGGTCACAAAAGGAGGATCATGTAATCCAGGGATACTGCAACTGTCATAAATACGAACCAGTTGCCAACAACCCTGCATTTTCATCATATGACTGTGGGGATACTGTAACGGTGATGTGAAAAATAGTTGTAACTCTCTTTTTTTCAGTGCTGCTATAACTTTGGTCACTAAATGAACTGTTGTAAGTCAAGGACTACCTGTACCTTAAAGTTGATGAGGTTGAGAATCGCTGATTTATGCAAGTGTCTTAAGGCGGGGGGTGGGGGGTGTTCAGCATGCAAAACTTCCCTAGCCCCCGGCCCCATCTCCTTGCTGAATGCTTCCTTGCCCCACTCTGCCTTCTCTCCCAGGGCATCTTTCTCAGGCCTCAATGCCAGAAACAAACTACGTCTTCCTTTGGCATTCATGTTGCTAGGTTTCCGGGGATCTGCCTGTACAGTACAGCTCTTAAAACTGGGATGTCAGCAAGCGTAGGATGTGCTTTTACTCATTATTACGTGGCGGGCACTACAAGGGAGGCTTGGCACCCTCTGTGGGCCCATTTCACCAACGGTTGGGGCTGCAAAAAGCTTTGTGGCTTTTAAAAAGGAAGTGCATTTGCTCTGAGCCCCACTCCTCAGCCTCCCAGCAGGCTTCTCATTCCCGAGAGTGGACAGGCTTTTAGCCCCCGTCCCATCTTATAATTCAATAGTGTCACTTGAGAGGCTACGGGAATCCACTTGTTTGCTGAGTGCGAGAAAGCTCTTCCGGGCCTCACGTTCGGAGTTTGGCGCACTGCTGGATGGTGCTGGAGGGAGATCCTCCGCCTGCGCCTGGACCTGTTGGCTGGGCAGCTCCTCCGAGGGCAGGCTTTCGGGAGAGGACACCCCATGGCGCCAGGGGTTCCAGCTGATTTTCAGGGATGCCCGGGAGAAGGAGGTGCGTGAGAAGCTGCCCAGGGATGTGTCCGTGGCGGGCTCGCTGGCCAGGCCTCGGCCGATGAGATCTCCCACTGAGCTGGTCCGCGCTAAGCTGTACAGGCAATCGGGGTCGCTGCTCCGACGGGGCTGGGCCAGCAGGGGCTGGGCTGCATGGGACAGTGTGGAGCAGTCACCACGCAGTGAGGCACAGGAGTCTTGGCGCGCCGGGAAGCGCAGGCTAGAGCGCAGGAAGATAGAATCGCGCACCAAGTGCTCGCGGAAGAGTGCTTCATCGATGCTGCGGCTCAGATTGATGGGCGAGGGTGGGCGGAACTCCAGGTCAGCCAACGAGAGGACTGACTCTCGCTCGAAACAGATGCTGGTGTAAGAGCGGCCCATCGCTGCTGCCACGGCCACGTTGGGGCACTTGGGGCTGTAGCCTGCATGCCTCGGAGAAGGGCTAGCACCTTGACCAGGTCCTTTTCTCAGGTCATTGCTATCCTTGAGACCCCAGAGTAGCCCACCAGTGGGGGAGTTCCGGATCAAGTTATTATTGAGGTTGTGACTGGGTATCTTCTCCAGGACCCCGCCAGGCCAGTCGTAGCAATTGTTGGGGTACTCTGGCACCTCAGCCTTGCGGTAGGCGCAGAAGTAGCTCAGGAGTTTGGCCCAGCAAGAATGCTCGGTGGTGTCATGGTGTTGGCAAAGCGCCTGCCAAGCCAGCGAGACCAGGATAAAGGAGAGTGCCAGTTCACCAATCCGGAACCAGAACTGCACAAACCACCAGCCCCAGATGAAAATGTCCGGCTGTCCCAGTGCTCCTGAGAGCCACAGTACCCCATAGAACTGCAGGATACAGCATGGCAATACCAACCCACTGCTTGCCAACAACACCCAGGCTTCCCGCCATATGCCTGGCTCCAGGGTGCCCTCCATCCCCTGGTTGTGCCGCAGCAGCCAGTACACAAACACGGTGGCTGGCAGGAGGCAGAGACCGGCAGTACAGGAAAGGGTGTGGAGTCCCACAGACACAGCTGAGTGCATTGGAGGGGACAACAAGTCAGCCCCCAAGAGAACGATGCTGTGTAGGGAGCTCAGCGCAGCCCAAAATGGCATGCTCTGCCATCTGGAGGGCAAGACCTGCAGCCGGGCCTGATGAACCAGGCGGAGCAGAAGCACCATGAAGGTGCTCAGCAGCAGAGGGAAAGGGGCAGTGTATAACAGTCGCATAGCATGGGCAGGCAGCCGGCCCAGGGAGCCATAGGGGTCAGCCAGGAAGAACGTGGCTCGCAGTACCCCAAACACCAAGAGCAGGCCACTGGCAGCCAGGACATAGGGGAGCTGTGACCTGTGCAAAGAAAGGGATACCCCCAGGCATGCCAAGCTCAAGAGGCTTAGCAACAGAAAAAGCACCCCAGCGCCGTAGACGTGCAGTGCCCAGGCAAAACTCAGCGTCTGTTCAAGTTCCCCCCAGCGCAGAAGGGTCTTGTTGGGCAAGAGCTGGTGGCAGGTGCTTCCAAGACGGGGGCAAGGTGGACTGGAAGCAGGGAGCATGGCAGGCAGGCTTGGATCCGGTTTAGGCAACTGAGGATGCTGCACAACTCTTTGCGTGGTGACCTGGATTAACCCACGGCGAGGGGTAGCTGGAACACGAGAAGATGTAGTGGAGGCCACAGTGCTGCTTTGCCTAGAAGGGTGCTTCCAAGCTGGATCTGAAAATAAGAAAAGAAGTGAAAGGATGAACAAGACTTAGGAAGCACCGGGCTTGCAGTACAGCACAATTTCCTGATTCCTTGTCATTCTGACCTGTGCCCACAATAACAAAACAGAGGATAGTATGTTGAGGTCCAATACAAGTCTAGAATATAGTACTATGATAATCATGAAATAAATGTAACTTTTATTTTATCCAATAATTTAATCTTCTTCTTTAAATAGGAAACAACAAACTAGAGTTGCCGGACCCCTCCGAGCCGGAAGGGCCAGGCAAGCTGGGAAACTCAATATATTTCCCAACTACTGGAGCAGTTTCAGAGGTCTGTATGTTTCTTGCTCCTCCTTTAGTTTTTTCTTTCAAAAAATACATTAAAAATACATGGTTGAAGAATGTGGTGTGACGTAGAATTTAGTAAATTTCATAGATTTTTTTTTTAAAGGACAGATTTGGAGCTAAATTGAAAACGTTCCCCTTTCTGCTCATTGATCTGCGTTCAAGAACTATCAGAACTATTTACAAATATTAAAGTCAGGGCCCTTGCAGGAGCGCCCCCTTAATGATATGTGGGACTGACTTAAGGAGACAGGAGGAAGAGTCGCAGCCTAGTTCAGAAGTCTCCAAATTTGCTGGCTGGGGAATTCTGGGAAGTCCACCAATCTTAAATTGGTGACTGAGAATCTCTATAGACTTTCACCAATCTTAAAGTTGCCAAATTTGGAGACCCCTGGGCTAGATAATGATCAGATTAAACTAAACCTGAGTCCGAACGATGGATGAGATGGAGAAAGTGCCTCACAAGAGTTCCTCCCTAGTTTTCGGAAGAAGTAAAAGTAAAGGAGTAAAGAGAGAATTTCAGATTGCAGATGATTCTGTTACAGGTAATAGTTCAGTGACCATTAAAAAACTACAACGGTGCTGAGCAAGGAGATTTATAGCCGGTCCTTGTATTTGCAGCCGTTGCAATGTTCCCATGGTCACATGGTAGGGATTCAGGCACCTGGCAACCGGCTCACAATTACGAGACACAGGTCATCGACCTTTGCAACCTTAGCATCCAGCTTTTGACAAGCAGAACCAATAGGGAAGCTGGTAGGATGTTACATATGGTGATCGTCGAACATCATACTAAATGATCATCCGGGATCTACTTAATAACCTCAACTGGAACTGCCAGAATTGCCAAGTTGGTGTGGTCATGCGACACCTCGTTTTACAACTGTGCCTCTTAGTGACAGAATTGCTGGACCCAATTACTATCATTAACTAAAAACCTGGAGTATAACTGAATAACAGAAGTAGGGTTACCATTCATGGTTGATGCTTCTTGGATGAACTTCCTCCAAGGGCTGACATCCCCTTGAACACGCCCCCTCAGAATTATCTTTGGCAATTTTTTAAAGAGGCATGGTTTATAGGCAGATTGGCTGGGTTCAAATGAGACATTTATCCAAGCTCATTAATTAAACTACACTTCAGTTAATTAGTCCAAATTCCTCAGCTCATAAAGTTCGCTGGACCCTATAACCAGAGAAGATGGATTTGCACATCATACTAACTAGAGCCTAAAACGTGATTGGCTCTTTTGTACTACAGTAAATCATGAAATGATAATCTATGTGTTTTAACTGTTTTAATTTGATTTCTATTTGAGTTGACTCTGCTAGTTATTGTTTTGGTTTCTGTTTTATTGATACATATCTATAGATCTGTTGTGTATTCATTAATAATAATCAATAATGAAAGAGGTAATGTAGATTCAGAACAAGCTTTTTAAATATGCATTTAGGTTTTACTTTTCAAAACAGAAATCACAAGAAAATTGAGAAAACACTTAGTGCCTAAATGCACTCAAAACAATCCATACAATTAAATGAAACTGTGTGCAAATGGAGAAAAAAGCCCACAAGAAATAAAAGAGATTTTTAAAATCCAAACTTTCTAAAGAAAAGAAAAAGAAAAAAAATGAGCCGTGGTGGTGCAGTGGTGAGAGTGCAGTACTGCAGGCTACTTCTGCTGACTGCCAGCTTCCTACAGTTTGGCAGTTTGAATCTCACCAGGCTCAAGGTTGACTCAGCCTTCCATCCTTCTGAGGTGGGTAAAATGAAGACCCAGACTGTTTGGGTCAATAGGCTGACTCTGTAAGCCGCTTAGAGAGGGCTGTAAAAAGCACGGTGAAGCGGTATATAAGTCTAAGTGCTATTGCTATTCAACGTATAGAATTTCTGAATCTAGTTATACAACACAGGTTTTCTAAAATCTAAATACCAAAGCCAGCTTTTCCCCTCAGCTTCTAGCAGTCAATTCTTGTTTTCCACTCTTCTCTGGAGCTCAGATTTCCTACCAGCCTTAACAATTACACTTTATTTTTTTGGCAGGGGAGCGGGGAAAGCTTATTCAATCTCTTTGAGCCTAATTTTCTTTTTCTCCTGTTCAGTCGTGCCCAATTTTTGCAGACTGCCTGGGCAAGTCCCTGCAGTTTTCTTGGCAAGATTTTCCAGAAGTGGTTTGCCATTTGCTTGAGAAAGTAATTAACCAAGATCCCTTACCTTGCCGAAGACGGGATTGGAACTCATGGTGTCCTGGTTTCTAGTCTGATGCCTTAACGACTAGACCAAACTGGCTCTGGTCCTAAATTAGAAGGCAATAAGTATCTTGGGTTTTCCATTAACGTGGGGGAATATAAGGTATCTTCAGGATTATCTTCTCCAGTCTAAATCTATCTGCCCATCCAGATTAGGAGAGAAAGCCTGTTAAAATTTCCTTTACTAAGAGGATTCCAACGATGGGGACCCCATGTCAACCCTTCTCAGTAATTACCTCCCCTCTGTTACAGATTGCTCCCTTGTGTTACAGTCCACCCCTTCTCTACCAGAGTGCTGGAACAGATGGAGTCTCAGGAAAGGAAGTGAGACCAACGAGGGCTCATTGTATATGATAGTTAGTGGATGTTTATAATCACATATTGTGGTTATTGATTTAATCTTTTGTATTGCTGGATGTAAGCTTCTCAAAGCTTTTGATACGTTGAGAAACACAGAAGCCAAACTGAATGAATGAATGAATGAATGAATGAATGAATGAATGAATGAATGAACACTTTTGAATTTCATGGTGTCATATAGGTAGAATACAAACATTAATATGATCAGACTTGCAAGCTTGTGTCTCCCAGGCATATCTGACTTCAGTTCTCAGGCTGGCTGGTAAGTGAAACCAAAGCACATTTGGAAGGCACTAGGAAGCTTAAGACTGTTCTAGATTTTGTTGGAGGTGCAAACATTGGAAGACTCAACATACAATATGGTTGAGTCATCAACTGGCAACTTTTTGGAATAGTGTTTTAATGCATGTAAGTAGATTTGTGAGGAAATCCTTAAATGTTAAATATGTTAGTATGTTGCTGAATAATATACCAAAGCTTTGGAATCTGTATATCCGAAATTATGGATGTATCAAGCATGGGGCTACAGGGTTAGCTAAAAAAATTACACTCAGAAACTGGAAAATTCATATTATTCCAGATGTTAAAGAACGGTTTTAGGAAATGTGTGACTTATCTGTTATGGAAAAGGCAACATTTTCTACTAATCAAAGATGGAATATATACTACTATAGCTGAGGTTTTTTTGATATTTTATAATTTTACAATTTTTTATATTATAGCATTGTACAGTATTAATGAGTAAACCAGTGACTATTGATATGTTGAATATATAAAGTCTTTTTTCCCTTTTTTTCTTTTCTTTTCTTTTCTTTAGCCAGATTGGATTTTTGAAATCTCTTTTCTTTCCTGTGGGTTTTATTTCCTATTTTCACAGAGTTTCATTTAATTGTATGGATTGTTTTTAGGGCATTTAGATGTTTTCTCCAATTTTCTTGTGATTTATATTTTAAAAAGTAAAACCTAAATACATATTTAAAAAACTTATTCTAAGTCTACATTACCCCTTTCCTTATTAAGTCTGCTCTGTAGTTTCTTTTGAAATATGGTTGTTCTATACCTCGTCTGTTCAGTACTGATGCTTTCTCAGCTCAAGCCATGAGAAAAGATATCCTCCAAGCCTTTATTATTGCCAAGAGAAAAAGAATAATAAAAGCCTTCCATGAAAATGAGATGGTAATCGTGCTCCCGGTTGTATTCACAGCTTGGTTGTGAATAAGTGGATTCACAACTTAGTTGTGAATAATCAGACCTGAATCAGCAATGGAGGAACTGGTCCATTGCAAGGATCCTCCCATACAATGCACAAAAACAGCATCTCACGAGATGCCAGAGAAGTTGCTGAATCTGCTTTGTAGTGTCTAGGAGGCAGACTTTGAATACACAATGGATTATGGAGAGAAGTTGTGCCTGTGGATGTAATACTAGGTTACCTAGATTAGTGTTTTCCTCTCTAACTCTCATAGCTCTTTATAGTAAAAGTATTCATTTATTTACATTATTTAGTAAACCAATTGATACTGCTGCCTATATAAACCACAGAGGGGACTCTAGGTGATTTACAACATTAAAATCCACAACATAAAAACCTATATTCTTCCCCCTGCAAGCTTGGCAGCAGCAGCGACACATTTATGTATTAAACAATAAATTATCTCCTATCAGATACCTTTTCAAAAAGAGGTATCAGGGATCGGCTCTCATTTCATATACCACCCAAATCGTATGAATTTGATTTATCGCAGAATAAATGCAAATTCTAAACTCCACTTTGATTCCTCCCCAGTTTTAGGTTCATGGGGTGACCAGAAACAGCCTAGAAGGGAGGGTTGCTTGGATGCTCCTGTCTGGAATCAAGCCCTGCCAGCAACAATATACCAGATGCTCTGCATACAGAGTCACTACAAATCAAATCCTGGTTTACTGAACTCCATCAGCAGCGGGATATGAATTCAACCATCCACTGAGAAACCGGAGCATCTCACGGAGGGGCAATGGAAGCGTTCACCTGAGGCCTATAGCCATTCTGATGCACAACACAGGATCTCTCCAACTCAAAATCTCTCCTCCTGTTTTTGCAGAGGCAGAATAACTCATGCAGCATTCATCGCCGTCAACATCAAAATATCAGCCAATTCAGCTTTTTCCCACCACAGCAAGCTTAACAATTGCTTTGGATCTCTGCTGCAGCGATAATGCGATTCAGCTCCTTCAATAGCATTCCCACTCTGTTATTAAAATGGATTATTTATAGGGCATTGACAGGGTAAATGGCACCTTTCAGCATACAGAAAGCCAAGCCATTGCTCTTCGTTTCTAATTCAAAATTTAAGAGTGACAGGAGACCGTAGATGCAATTTCTGAAGAGCACAGAGAAGAAGGAAGAAATAATTGAGACTGAATCTAGTGCTTGGTATGGTTTGTCTCCTATACTGTAATTCCAAGAAAAAACTAATACAGGTACCCAATCTGGAATTTCTACTTAATATACAAATATATATAAATATAGTAAAAAGATAAGCTCTTGCAATTTTTATCTCTTGTAGTATATTATATAAGGTAACGGTAAAGGTTCCCCTCGCACATACGTGCTAGTTGGTTCCTGACTCTAGGGGGTGGTGCTCATCTCCATTTCAAAGCTGAAGAGCTAGTGCTGCCCGAAGACGTCTCCATGGTCATGTGGCCGGCATGACTAAATGCCGAAGGTGCACAGAACGCCGTTACCTTCCCACCAAAAGTGGTCCCTATTTTTCTACTAGCATTTTTACATGCTTTCGAACTGCTAGGTTGGCAGAAGCTGGGACAAGGAACGGGAGCTCACTCGGTTACGTGGCGCTAGGGATTCAAACCGCCAAACTGTTGACCTTTCTGATCGACAACCTCAGCGTCTTAGCCACTGAGCCACCACGTCCCTTTTAGTATACTATAATAGTAATTTCAGTAATTCTGGTTATAAAGCCTTAGTGAGGCCAAACCTGGAATATTGCATCCAGTTTTGATCAACACATTACAAAAAAGATGTTGAGACTCTGGCAGAAGAGCAACTAGGATTATTAAAGGCCTGGGGACAAAAACACATGAAGACCGGTTGCAGGATTTGGGTTTGGCTAATCTAGAGAAAAGAAGGACTAGGGAGGACATGATAGCCGTATTCCAGTATTGGAGAGGTTGCCACAAGGAGGAGGGGGTCAACTTATTTCCGAAAGCGCCAGACGGCAAGACGAAAAACAATGGTTGGAAACTAATCAAGGAGAGAAGCAACCTGGGATTGAGGAGAAACTATGAGGACAATTAACCACTGGAAAAGCTTGCCTTCAGAAGTGGTAGGTGCTTCATCACTGGATTTTTTTTAAAGAAAAGACTGGACAGTCACTTGTCTAAAATGGTAGGATCTCCTCCTGCTTGAACAGGGGGCTGAACTATAAGACTGCCAAGTCCTCTTCCAGCTCTGTTCTGATTAATTGATATAAAGTTCTTTCTTTTCACTCATTCAACAGGCTTTTTAAATACTTTGGATTAAGAAACAGTGAGTGACAAAGACCCCCAGGAAAATCACAACTGAATGCAGAACTGAGACCAGCTCTCAAGGGTATTCTCTGGTATCCAACCATGGCACTCCCACATCTTAAAATGAACTATGCCTGTTAACAGGAATTCCATGCAACCGCGTGTTTCAGCTGATCTCTAATTCCATAGGACTGGGCCTGAACAAGGAGATTCTAGACACACACATATACACACACTCTCTTACACACACTGGGTATGCACCTGGTCATGGTAAGGAACAAGATGCTGACCTAGGCAGATTTTGGTCTGATCTAGCAAGGTTCTCTCCACGTTAGAAAATCTCACGGTGTTCTTACTCACGTGAATGCTTGATTCCTGCATCATCCTGCAATTTTGAGGGGCTCTGTCCAGGGGTAGAGGAGTCAAAATATGTGAGAGAGACTTTGGGGTTCACAGCTCCCCTGACTCGTTGGGGCTCTGCAATATCAGGCATTTCTCCAGTCCCTGAAAACAAAGGAAAAGGCCTTGAGTGGAACCAAAAATTGATAGTCTCAAAGGTTGGCCTACAACAGGCGTGGGCAAACTACGGCCCGGGGGACACATGCGGCCCGTTGCGCTTCAGAGGCCGGCCCGCCTTGCAATATTGGCTGG
>JANHGC010006216.1:7211-17975 GCA_027560395.1 Boaedon fuliginosus | reverse complement strand
CTGGCTGGGGACTTCTGGGAGTTGAAGTCCACCCATCTTAAAATGGCTGATGTTGGGAAACACTGATTTATAGCATTTAGGAACTTGGACATTGCCCATCTGATGGCATCCGTGAAATCTAAGACCCCAGTTCACTGATTGCTGCTTTTCTACTGACCAGTATAATATAAATTGTTTCTCCCAAATATGTTTTGAAGGGGCAGTTGCATTCTTAAATATTTTGGAGGAAAACATGGACTACAATCAGAAGGTAAGACACTGGGCTTTTAAAGAAGAGCACACTATCTTTCCACGTCTCCATCTTTGTCATTTGGATGGTGGGAAGATATTTAACCATCACTGTGTACCAACTCAAAAAGAATATTTATTAGCAGTCTTGCAGAGATGAGTCAATGTGGATGGAGAGTGCAATTTATTGAAAGTGGTGGATTCATTTTCATTATGCATATAACATTCTGCTATGTGATTTGTGCTGGTGGTAAATGTCAAGTGTGCTTTTCCAGAACTTGGGAGGACTAAAAAGATTAGTCCTAGGATTTGTTCCAAGATAACTACTGAAAAAAGAAGAAGAAGAAGAAGAAGGAACGAGGAGGAAGCGTAGGAAGAATTCCAGATGGCCAAGTGAAGGATGCAGGACTTTTACAGTGAATCACTTTTAGTATATTTACTATCTAAACAGAACGTTTTCTTTGCCAACCGGTTTATAGCTGTGTGAATGTTCTGGAGAAAACAAAGAACTGCAGTTTCAAGGTAGTACATGATGAGTAAATATAGCTCTATAGAAAGCAATTATATACCTCCAAATTCTCCTTCCTAGTGTTTTAGATATTTACATGGTCCCTGCACATCCTACTTCGATTATCTTTGAAATACTGTATTTGTTCTACTGCTTAGTATCTTGTATTGTTTCTGTAATGTTGGTCTTCATCATCATAATAACTATTCAAATCAGTGTTAAAATATAATATTAATATTACCAATATATGAGGTAGCAACCAAAACAGGACAGAATAAAACATTTATTAAATTATTCATATGGCCTAAACATAGGAAAACAACCAGCCTCTCACAGAAAATAAGAGGTCACTCACTCCTTTTAATTTAGACATTTTTGATTGGAAAATCACAGCTCATAAAACCTTCTTTCTTATAGCTACATAGCATTCATCTGGTAAGACTACAAGTACAGTCTTGCTAGATCAGGCAAGAGGTCCAGCATTCTGTATTACATGATGACCAGCAAAGTGAGAAACACAGGCAAGAATCAAAATACGTCTCTTTCAATGCTTCTCCCAGCAACTATTATTTAAGGTAGGCTACCTGTTATTTGAGATATCGTATACAGGCATAAAGACCAATGGGTCATGCTTGCCCAGGAATTTTTCAGCAATCTTCTTTGGTCTAATGGTGAAGGCACCAGCCTAGAAACTGGGAAACTATGAGTTCTAGTTCTATCTTATCACCTATCTGGGTGATATTGGGCCAGTCACTTTCTCCCATCCTCAAAGGGTTGTTGTGAGGAAAATAGGAGGAGGCGTATTATGTATATTTGCTTCCTTAAGTTGTTTATAAAAATAATAAAGGCAGGAGATAGATGGATGGATGGATGGATGGACGGACGGACGGACAGACTGACCTAGATAGATATAGATATACTGGATAGAGAGAGAGCGAGAGAGCGAGAGAGAGAGCGAGAGAGAGAGAGAGAGAGAGAGAGAGAGAGATTATCCAAGGCAAACCATACCATCAGGAAATATTCCCACAATGGAATGGGTCAGTACAGCGACTCACTTTGATTTTATTCTCTATTGGATACAGAAATATTCCACATACTTACTTGTCTTAGAAATATTTCCCAAATCATTCAAAACAGATTTCAGAGTTTCTTCTAACATATTGAAGGAGGATTGCAACTGAAAAATAAATCAATAATGTTGTTGGCTGATGGGTATTCACTTCTTTTATTATATGTTCTGAGTATTCAATGTTTTCAGCTGAATCAATAGAGAAGTTGCAATTGTATTTTATCACATAGTAGTAAGAAAGACAAAATATCAAAACGTAGTGCAACTTTTCCACCCTACTTTCAACTTTTGACAATCAAGCTTTCCCTTACCTTTTGAAGACTCTCTTTGGTGTTCAAAATAAAAGCATTTAAAAGGTCACTGAAAGAGACATATTGGAAAATTACAAACTTCATATGTACATTAATCAGTAGGATAGACTAGGAGGATCTCACAAGATTGCTTCTGCAATAAACAATAATATGTGGGTTGGAAATGCCTTAATTCCATATTAAAATATTTATGAAACATTCACTTTTACAGCCAAATAAATTCCATTAGTAAGAATCCCAAGCTGATGGATCTTTCTGAAATGCTGGCAGATGGCTAGCACTAAAGCAGAGATGCCAGCAGTTGTATAAATTATTATTTTAACCAGCCAGATTAATTAAATGCAGAATTTAACAAGAAGAGATAAATGGAACCAGTGAGCTCACATACATCTCTATATTATGCATATATTGGTACTGTATTTACAAGCATTTTCATATATGCATTTCCCATCTCCAGTTCCTCAGAAAGCAGTTTAAATTTGACCTTTCGTCTATCTAATGTCTACAGATCTGAAAACATTGAAAACATGCACGGTATACAATGAAACAAGCAATGACCAATAAGAAAGTACACAGGCATCATTCAATATGTGCCACCCTCCCAACTTACTACCAACCCTAGAGCACATTCTCAATGCATGTATATGTATTTGATACCATAGTTTATATAAATACATACAAACGTACATACATACATACATACATACAAACACACATACATACAACCAGTCAACAGAATGGGAGCTTCCTAGTTACAAAAACACCGTTCCTCTCCCATTAAAAAACTTTTTTGTAGACAGTAAGAATAAAAATCATAGGATGCAAGTCCTCCTTCAGATAATTTCAGCCACCATTGCATGATGCTGTCGTTCTCTGTAACTATAAAGGCTACTATAAAGTGTGGACTTTCCTATTAGACAATTTCTCATCCAAATTCAGGTGACATAAAATACCATTGTACCAAGATGTACCATTTCATAGAATTTGGCATTTAGAAGGGTGTCTTCGTCCACACTGCAATACATTCCCTGGAATCTGAGAGCTGATCTTGGCTCCTTCACTCTGCACTTTGAAAACTACACAGGTGGCCCTTGCTTACCGAACACTTGTTTAGTGACTGCTCAAAGTTACAATGCTGATGAAACATAGGACGTATGACTGCTCCTCAAAGGGGCAGCCATCACAGTGTTCCCCGTGGTCCCATGATTGCCTTTTGCAACCTTCACAGCCAGTTTCTGAAATCAAAGGAATCTAGCAGGTCACAAGTTGTACTTAACCACCTGCAGTGTTTCACTTAACAACTGCAGCCGCAACTGATGTCATAAACCAGCACGGGCAAGTGATATCAAGCTTAACAACCACACTGCTTTTTAGTTAGAACTGAGGAAGCTTCTTCAATGAGAAGTGAAATGTTCAAGGGAAGAAAAAACCCCAAGAAAGTCCACTTTCCTTTTGGAAAAGCACCTTTGGGACAACAGGTGGATTATTTTATTGTAAACTTTATAGACTCTTGTCTTTTGTTCTGTTTTTAAAATGTTCTTAGTGGACCATGGTACTCACCGGAATAGAAAGGGAGGGATGATATCAAATATAAGAACAAGCATACACACAATACTTCAAGAAACATTAACTATTTCTTGTACAGCGTATATAGTTGTACAGTATTATTATTTTTAACAGGAGGAAAAATTAATTTCCCAGCTTGCAGAAATGTTTGCATACTTATCATATTTTTCCTTGATCTTTTTCTTATTTTCTTCAAATTGCTCCATGACTCCTTTGAATCTTCCAGGAAAATTATTAAAGGAGGCATTTTCCTTGTCCTCTTTTCCAAAGAGCTGTGGTTTAGACTGGTATTTGGCAAAAATACTGATATCGTTCTGTTTTTGTCAGGAAAAATGAAATATGTGAGTGCTTAACATAAATTAAGAAAAGGACAAATCAGTGGCAAAATATACTTTTATGAGTGGGTGCACTAGATAGAATTGTATTTTTTTTTCAAAAATATTTACAACTTCATTCAACCAGAAGGTTCTTACTAATATCCAAGGCCAAATTAAATGTATCCTGGAATACTAAAGGAGCCAGCTGGTAGCCTACTCGAATCTATTGTATTTTCTTCAAGAAATTCTGGGGAAATGGTAAAGTTCCAGAAAATAGCACAAATGCCAAATCCCTTAAGGGCTTATTTAAAGGTATTGGTTTGTAATGAAAGGCAGAGGAATTTTGTCACTTCCATTACAAACTGCATGAAAGTTCATCAAAAGTAGAAACAGAAGCTGCAATTTTTCTCCCAACCGTATCAAGGAAAGAAAACAGCATGGGGCTTTCTGCAACTTCTTCCTACTCAACTCTTGTGCTAAACTGTGATGCAAATGCAGCCTCTCAAAAGTTCTGATTAGCTACTCTGGATTACAATGGCCGCTTAAGTTATTTCTAAGAAAATAAAAAAAAATGAGATATCAATATTTCTTATGTGAGAAAATAAAACAAAAACATTGTTTTTATCGATGATCACAAACATTTTCATTTAAAAAATGTATAGAACTATCCAATAATATTTGCACTACACAATTAAAAAAAAAAGATTAATACCCCGTTGATCAGCAGGAACATCTGGGCCAGGATCTTGGGTAAATTATAACTCTTACCCTATGCTGCATTATTGGAATTTTTGTGAGTCTCATATTTAACATCCACCTTTTGCGGAAAGAATATCACCATGTTCTAATTTTTATTACTGTGGCGGTGTGATAGAGTACCATCATATGCTACACACTGGACTCACGTCCTGAGAATTCTGTTGTGAACCTTTGTCCTGCCTTTGTGGGATGCTAAATTCAGCTGAGGCTGATGCGCACTGTGAATTCTCTGGGCAAAACTGGGAGCCAAAAAGGAACTGAGAATCACTCATACTGTTATGTTCGTTGGAAGCGCTGGCCCAGCCAGATGATTTATGGGACCTGAAAGAGGAAACCAAAGGGCATGAACAAATCATGTATTTATAAGTTACTGTGGTAATCCATAGTTAGTGAAACAGAGAAGTAACAAAAAAGGTCCCTCTTAGTAAACAAACAATATGCGTTAATTTATTTTTTGTCTATGGGCTGTCCTCGACTTACAACGGTTTATTTACTGACCGTTCAAAGTTACAACAGCACTGAAAAAAGTGACCTGTGGCACTTATGACCACTGCAGCATTGCCCATGGTCATGTGATCAAAATGCGGACATTTGACAACTAACTCATATTTATAACAGTTGCAGTGTCCTGAAGTGTCCATGTGATCCCTTTTGCAACCTTCTGACAAGCAAAGTCAACGGGGAAGCCAGGGTCACTTAACAACTGTGTTACTAACTTAACAACTGCAGTGATTCACTTAACAACTGTGGCAAGAAAGATTGTAAAATGGGGCAAAATTCGCTTAACTGATCTTTCACTTAGCAACAGAAATGTTGGACTCAATTGTGGTTGTAAGTTGAGGACTACCTATATTGTGATTCTTAAATTTACTCCAAATTCTTCAATAAAAATGCATTTAATGTTTAGCTATCCTAACCTTATTTTCACTAAGGAACTGAAATTGTGAAACACTCTTCATGCTTTATCATCTAAAATATAGAACTAGTAAGAAATATTTGGCCTACAGACAATATCTTCACTCCATAAACTATTTGTGTTTTTCATTATCTGTTACCGAAAAATCTCAGTTTGGACTGGTATTCTTCCTCACTGGAAATCCCATAGAGTTTGCAGGGATGAAATTCTGATTTGACCTCACAATTCATGTAACGTTCAAGAAGTTTCTTTATGTCAGCATCTGCTGTCTGCCATTTATACATCAGTTGTTTTTATTTTTCAGAATCGTTCAGGTAGTACTTGGGTACAAGTCAAGCCCTGTCATGTTTATTTGATGTCAGCAGCTCTATACCAACAAAGCATACCTTTCTTTTTTCATTGCTATTTATAGGAAACTTGAGCATATTGGATTAGAAATACTAGCATATCAGAAAAATGATTGGGGAGCAAATGATTATGGAAATGTAATAAATATGCAAATGTTTCTATAAATATAATAAAACCAAAGCAGGAATTCAGCCATATCCCAGATGCAGGCAAAGCCCTATGCTGTGCGCAAATTACATCTCTAAACAGCAAATGAATACCACCTACCACAATGCACTTTTCCTCTGTCCTATACTAATGGTGGAACTTGGTATTTTAAAATAGCAAACCATGCAGAGAAAGATCTGCAATAATTTCACATTAAAATGTTTCCTAGTAGTGCTTTGATTTATAGCCTTGGTCATATAAACTCAAAGTGGTATGATACAGATATTTGATCTGTGTGTCACCATGCAGATTAATAAAAGGAATAAAATATCATGCTCTCTGTAGTGCATTGCGTAATTTAAATAAAGATAAAAGCAAATTTTGCATGTGGAAAAAATAAGTACGCCCCTACCATTACTTCAAATACCTAAAATTAGAATCAGGTGCATCTTATCAGGTGCAAATGATTAGAATATCATTAGAGAGGATCTGGTTGGAACCTGCCTTACTGAAACCTCAGAGATTTACTTTGATTTGCTCTTTGATGTTGAAATGTGCTCTATCATCATGCCTAGATTGAAAAAGCTCTGAGGCCTTCAGAAACAAACAAAAAAAAGATACCTAAAAGGGACTTAAAAAGATTGCCACATAAATGATCATTCTACGGAAGATTATCTACAAGTGGAAGATTATCTACAAGTGGAGAAGGTTTCAACTAGTTTTCTCATGAATATCTAGGCAAAGAACAATATTTTAGGACAATGTGTTCTGGACAGATGAGGCAAAGATAGGGTTATCTGGCCACAGGACCAGGAAACACATTTGGTAAAAATCAAAGATAATATTTCACCTCAAGAACCTGATGTCTACTGTAAAGCATGGTAGTGGAAATGTTACGATCTGGGGTTACTTTGCTGTATCAAGATTTGATGTCTTATCCTAATAGGATTGGCTGGCCCCATCCATCCCGGCAGAGGGGGCATGCTGCGAACCCCATCAGTCAAGGATTTTTGACTGATGGGGTCCAGGAGAAGAGTCTATTCTTCCAAGACTCCTGCCCTTTGGAACACTGTACCCACCAAGGTGAGATCCACACCCATCCTTCTGACCTTCTGTAAGGGTCTGAAGACCCGACTCTGCTAGCTGGCACAGGGCACCAATGAAGGTGCACCATTCTGGAGGTGGCTATTGGATTAGAAAAGACCCCGCCTTTTCCTGTGTGCTCCGTGTTCCCCTACTTCCCACCTTTCAACAGTATTGATTATTGTTTTTATGTATGTATGTATGTATGTATGTATGTATGTATGTATGTATGTATGTATGTATGTATGTATGTATTTTAATATGTGTAACCTGCCTAGAGTCACTTCCCATGAGATGGGCAGCACATAAATTTAATAAATAAATAATTTAGCATTCAGAATATGTAGAGGCAATCTGATGCCTCAGATTATGCATTTAGCTCATGACTAGGGCCAAACTCTCGCCTTGTAAAAAATCCCTTTCCAAATATTAAAATATATTATTTACCTAATTAGTCTCAATATTGTATATTTTGAAAAAAGTTTTTTCCTTGGGTGGAAGGATAAGGGAAATTTGTTTGTAGAGAAAGCATGTGCTTGCCTTGGCTTTACCAACAGCTCAAACATTATAATCTCTGCCCATGTTTTTTTATTATTTTTATTTTTTTACATTTGCATCCTCTGGACAGTTTCCCAGCCCTGAAATGGACTGTGTCAGCATGTCTGTGAGAGGTTAATCTTTGCCGTCAGATAGATTTATCCATGGCACACACTGCGACAAAATCTGAACTGTACATCCAATCTGAATATACTGTGTCTCACTGCTGCCTGGTTCAACAAGCACAAACAATTCAGATATGTTATGTTGGCTGCTACAGTTCACTGTAACTTCCTGGAAAATATGCAAGCTACATAAAGGCATCAAAATTAAGCTGGCAGGAGATGATCAACACCAAAAGGAGTTGCCATTCTAGACCTTTTATTTCTCCATGTTTTGTAAATGACTCTGTATCATTTGTTGGAAAATCAAATGTATCTCACATTCCTAAAGAAAGAACTTCAGTGTTATCTTCAAAAAGGATAATCCCTTCCTCCCTTTGAGATTTTCTTTATGAGTTTTTTTTGAGCTAATGTGCTCCTTGTGTGCCCTAAGGAAAAAAAAACTGTAATACTGGAAGTGATTTGGATATAAATAAGCTTAAAACCACCAGAGCTTTATAAAAAAAATCCAAGCTCTAATCCTAAATCATAACACTATCAAGCAGCATGTGATTGTTTAAATGGAAATCATGTCAGAAATATTAATTGCACTATTTCCATGTTACCACCTTCTGCTTTGCAAATTCTATTCATTGAATTTATTTTGGATTGTTCATTATTATTTTCTTGTTTTAATTTTCTCTTTTACCATCATCACAGCAAGGCAAGAGGGCAGGGAATTTAGTACCTACATTGATAGATTTTCACAATAGTTTTATTAATATGATAGCACATGATCAGTTAGCCCCATTCCCCACTTAACTGCATTGCAATTAGCATACTGATTATTCTGATTATAGGATGTTCTATTTTCTTTCTCTCCTTGTCTGTCATCCTTTTTTAAAAAATCCTTTGCCATTTTTTGTTCTGGTTAATCTACAGAGAAAAATGTGTTTGTTCTTGCTACTACTTAGATGCAAGATCTATTTCAATGTGATTTGATAAAGGAATAAAGTCTAATCAGAAACTCATACCCAAGCTCATAAGCGTGCAAAATATCCTATACTGTTGTATAATGAGTAAATTATATTTTGAGCATCATTATTCATTTCAGTGCAGTCTTCATCAACACTGAAGAGGCCTTTTCACATAATAAATTCTGTACTATAAAAAAGCACAAGAGAAATCACAGCAATAAAACGCTTACAAAGCCTCCAGAAATTTAATCTGGCAGTCAAATAATAATTTATGCGTATTTTAATATTTCTCCTCCAGTAAACATCAGACCAATATTCCAATCTGAAGAAGGCTGATACTTACAGAAAAAAAATAGAAAACTTCCTCTCAAATGTAGTGGAGATATCTGTACATCATGAGAAATACTAGCAGAATCAACTCGATAAGTTCATATTAGAGATTTCATTAAATTATAAACCTATTGGCTTCAAAATACTGTACATCATCATGTGTTGCATCCTTTGTTTTTAAATTTGAAAATAAACCAAAGAAATGTTTTTGATGTAAATTCACGGAGGCAGCTATGATTTCCGATTCCAAAAGCAAGGATAGTATGTTGTTTTGATCACTGGGAATTATTCAGATCTCATGAAAACAGTTACAGAACATGAACAACCTACTGTTCTCAAGTGTAATATCAGAGAAAAGCTTATGTATCTATTTAATTCTCCACTGTGCCTTTCCAGCCAAAAGTAGTGCCCAAGGCAGTTAACAGAACAAAAATAGCAAAGCAATTAAATATGCATTTAAGAATGTTTAAAATGTATAAGATATTTATAAAATAAAGAGCACTTAAGCAACTCTGCTGACATATTCATGGATGACTAAGGAGTAACTTTCCTGATTTGAAATTCCCTTAGTCCCAAATAGATACATGTATATTTTTTGGAAATACTAATCATTACAAGCACATAAACAGAACTGTCAAATAAAGAGTACTGTCCCATATATTCCTATCTATATGAACTATGGAATATAAAAATGCCTATTACTTCAATTCTCTGCTTATGAGTAGGCATACAACTTTTGTCAGAAACAGGAAGCTAGATTAGATAGACTTTAGGGTGATCTTTTAAACCAATAATAATTGTTCAAGTGAACCTTAGTCACGTCAAGTGAGTGAACTACTTAAGAGAGCAACAGGTTGTCCAAATCTTAAACTACAATGTATTGCATGCATTGTCTCAAAGATTCAATCAGGACATTAAAGTGAAATCAGAGTTTAATTTGTAGAAATGGGCTATATGTATAAACTCTCTATCCCATGGGTGTCAAACTCACGTCGTCATGTTGGTCTCATGTGACGTTTCATGGTATTTTTTCCCTTCGCGGTGGTGGGGTGCACAAGATACATCCAGCCCGTGGGCCACCAGTTTGACACCCCTGCAGTCTATCCAGTCCTGTTCTCCTCTGTTTAAGATTACTTTTAACAAGAAATTGACGTAAGGTCCATGCTGAACAAATTGTATTACTGACCACACCTTGCTTTCAACTTAAAAAAGACATGATTTGAAAGTCACAATGTTGAACATTACAAAGTAATACAATTCAACAACAATGGCAGTAATAAGCTTCTTACCCCATTTTTGTTGGAGTCATAAATATATCTTTGGTATTCCAAAGGTTCAGATTCATCTTTTAGGCTTGTCTGTTACAAGAAAGATAAGAGAAATATGTGAGGCTTGTTATAAATGCTATATTCATCTATGTATATCACAAAAGCATGTTTAAAAGGAGGTTCTTAGCCTAATTTATTTATTTATTGGATTTATATCCCGCTTCTCTTCACCCCTTCCAGGGGAACTCGAGGCGGCAAAAACATACAATAAAAAACAGTTCAGCCTATACAATAAAATA
>JANHGC010006212.1:32234-58126 GCA_027560395.1 Boaedon fuliginosus | reverse complement strand
AAGTGGTGGCATTCACTGCTCCCAGGACCCTGTCCACATCATCAGGGCCAACAGGAACAAACTCATCCCAGATAACCATACTAAGACCTGCCTCTACCACCTCAGTGGATTCTGCTCAGCCAGAGTCCAAGTCCGACCGAATCTCAGCGACTTTATTTGCCATAAACTGAATAAATTCCTCAGCCCTTCCCTGCAAGGGTTCCTCCACCTCCTCACGTCTTAAGAGGGAGCGTGTCACCCTAAACAGGGCGGCTGGGCGACAGTCCACAGACACGATAAGAGCGGCACAATATGATCGCTGTGCCACTCTTATCGCCACTAGATAGGCGTCAACATGACTTACTAACAGTGTCTGGTCAGATTTAGTCCGACTTTTCCTCCAGCAGCATTCTAGGCATCTCTTCCGCCGTTTCATCCCCCGGAGTTCCTCGGTAAACCAGGGAGACTTCCGAAGTCCACGGACAGTGAATGTCCGCAAAGGCGCAACCCGATCTATCGCCCCAGCGGCCGCACTATTCCAGGCCTCCACCAGGGTCTCAGTCAAGCTGTGGGCAAGGGAAGCAGGAATCTCCCCAGGCTCCCTCTGAAACCCAATTGGGTCCATTAGGCACCTGGGGCGGAACCACCTAGTCGGTCCCCCCTCCCTGCGGTGTGGAGTGGTCATCAGGAAGTCCAATCTTACAAGGGAATGATCTGACCATGACAAGGGTTGAGTAAGACAGAAACACAGGGAGGGAAGGATTTATAATGTCCCTGGCCAGTTTCCCAGAAGGAAACAATGAACCAAGGGAGGGAAGGAGTAGAAATTATTCATGTGATCAAGACGGGACAACCATCAGATACTTAGATGAGCAGGTACTGGGTAACAGAGTGAAATCCCCATTTCACTGCCAATTAATATCTGTGGTCAGTGACCAGATTACAAACTGATACAGTACATGTGTAACATTTTTATTAATTAATACGTTACATTTGTTAATCTTTGTTTGGATTTATTTTATGTTTTATTTATACAGTATTATATTTAATTAGGTACTTTATTTTTTATTAATCCTTGTTTGGAACATTTGAAACATTTTCCGTGAGAAAGCAAATTATGGACACAGTTTTTTAAACTATTACATTTCCATAGCATTGCAAAACTACAAGAAACATGAATCTGAGCAAAAAATAGCCTTAATATATTTGCAGTGACTATTCTATGACTTCTTCTTACCGGATTTCCACAAAGTGGTTTGTTCACACCAGTAATTTGAAAATGGAAATTGAAACCCATGCAAATTAGATTTCTTCCCCCACCTTCTAGTAATAAAGCTTTGGGTTATAGTAGGATTTCTAGAATAATAATTAATATTTATGTCCATGAGAACTACCATTGTCTAATGGTATGAGTTTGATGGAGTTGTAGAACTGGAAAGTAGCTTCCCAATTTCTACCATCATTTTAGTACAGGGCTTTAATGAAAAAATTGGCAGGTGATGAGTGGGAACAAAAAGGAGCTGCAAACTGTCTAAATAGTTTGCAATGCTATGGAAAATTACTAATATCATTTCCATTTGAACTGAGGGATGGAATCCATCATCATATATTATTTCAGACATTCATTATAAACAGAATGATCAAATTTTGAATAGGTCCCTGTCTAGAAACAACTCAAGAAATCATACATTTCTATTCCTAAGATAATCAGCAACAAGTGGGTTCTAGTCTTCTCTAGCAATTTTCTAAATTTGGAGAACATTTAAGGGGTCTGTAACGTCTGCAAACGCCTGACATTTTAATGGTTCACCCTAACCACAGTAATCCACTAAGACAGCACAATCTTATATCTATAAAAGAGAAGTGGGGTGCGGATGTTTGCTTGTATGTGCTATAAACAAACTTTCAGTTCTGCACCAATCTACCTCAAACTTGGCAGATAGCAACGCATAGTAAGATCAGCACTGTCGGGGTTACCAAAGGGTATGGGGTCTTTTTGTCCCCTTTTTTGGAGGGCAACGAGGACACTCTTAATGAAAAAGCAGCAACCCTCTATTGAGCATGTGCAGTTTTCAAACTGTCTGAGGTACCATATTCAAACTGAGGCGCCATGTTTTATACATATAAATTCCAGATTTGCCCCAGCAGTGATGGACCCAAGACACACGGAGCAGCCCACCCTGCCAAGTAACTTCGCCAACAATGTTGGAGGGGGCACGGTGGCTTAAGAAGGCCCACAAACAGCTGCGGCCCAGTGCCCCTGTCAAGCCCCAGTTGCCTTTCCTCAGCGACCAGCCTGGCCGGAGCAGAGAAATGGGAGGGGGCGCCCGGGGCTTAAGAAGGCCCGCAAACGGCTGCGGCCCAGTGCCCCTGTCAAGCTCTGTCTGCCTTTCCTCAGAACCGGCCTGCAAACGCTGGCTCAAATATACTTCTTTAAAAAAAAAATAACCAAGCAAGGCTGGCTAATCAGCTAGTGAAATATAACAGAGCTTGAATTAATCAGTAATAAAAGAATTAAGTAGCCAGTTAAAGTTGCAGATGAAATCCATTCTGTTCTACATTTGTGTAGACTAAAACACTCCATAACGAATTTCTATATAGGCAGTTCTTTTTGCCTGACATCTTAAATCTTTCCTTCCAAATAGAAGGATGCTTTAAACCACGCAGCAAATTGAGTCATTCTCAGGTCAGCAATCCCTGGCTCAATGCAGAGTACAAAACTGCCCATTTCAACATACAATGTGCACCAAAGGCCAAAAATAATTACTCACCCAAAATTATGTCAGAGTTAATAAAAATAAAAAGGGCTATAAAGCCCTATTGAAAAAAAATCAATCATCATTCCAGAAGCTATTGAAGCGTAATTCAATGGAATGGGACCATTTGCCATGGCCAATTCGACATGGGACAAATCACTACGGCCAACTTGTTGCGGGACAATTCAACAAACACAAAAGTTAAATAAATTTCAACAGAACCGTGGCAAATAGTAATAAAATAAAGAAAGTCAATCCAGAAATACAAAAGTTACAATAATTTCAAGAAAAAGGAGGTCACCAATAATAAAAGTATCTGAAGGAAACGATTAATACAGCATTAAATTGTCCCACAGCGAGCTGTCCTGTGGCAAGTTGTCCCATGGCAAGTTCTGTGGTGAATTGGCCATGGTAAGTTGTCCTACATCCTAATTCAGAGTCTGCTATAAATTTTAAGAATACAGGTAGTCCTCAACTTACAACAGTTCACTTAGGGACCATTCAAAGTTACAACGGCACTGAAGAAAACGACCTATGACTATTTTTCTCACTTATGACCATCGTAGCATCCCCATGGTCACGTGATTTATGTTCAGATGCTTGGCAAGTAGTTCATATTTATGACAGTTGCAGTGTGCCTGGGTCATGGGAACATCTTTTGTGACCTACTGACAAACCAAATCCTTAGGGGAGCCAGATTCACTTAACAACCATGTTACTAATTTAAAAACTGCAGTGGTTTAATAAATGTGGCAAGAAAAGTTGTAAAATGGGACAAAGCCCACTTAACAAATTTCTCACTTATCAACATAAATTTAGGGCTCAACTGTGGTTGTAAGTTGGGGGTTACCTGTACATAGAGAAGCAGCACTCCAGAATACTGCTGTTTTATTACAAATCAAAGCAAAGACTGAAACACTATATGTAGACTTCCAATTGGGTGTCATCTAACTGAGGAAACATACCCAATCAGAAAACAGCATTCATTATTATTTTATATACTTAATGCCAACTATGGCAAATGTAACAAGTTGAATACACAAACACACATACAATCCATATGTACAGAGATAACATAAATAAAGTAGTCTTTCTGCAGCCAATCCCATTTGTTTCAGTAGGGCTTATGTCAATGCAGCCTGTTGAATGCATTGCTTTCCATCTCTCTTTGCACCCTGTAGTATAACTAAATAGCTTTATTTTTGGTATTTAGACATTTAAATGTTTATATATTTTAAAAATAGTTTAGCTACATCAGAAATTATAAATGTTCAATATATCTACTATTATTTTTAATAATGCACCGCTGAGGAAATAAAGCTGTTTGTTTTTTTTAATTGGACATTGAAAGGTTAGGCTGAGACTTGGCAAGTGGCCCAAGGTCATCCAGGGAGCTTCATGGCTCAGCAGACATTCAAACCTGGTCGAAATCCAACATGGGAGGAAGGAGATTAGGTATCATTATATTGACTTTCTCTAGGGCTCATGTTATTTTGGGTGTCTATGATTGTCATGGAAAGATCTGTTACATTAAATTAAATGTCTGGAACAAACTTTCTGCTCTAACTCTTGCCAGGAATAAATCACACATACACAACCCTCCACCTTGGCATAATCTTTGGTAGCTATAGGTTACTAACAAGGTAATTAAATCTATGTAAATAACAGGAAAAAGCGAATATACCATATAGCAATGCTAACGGTCAACAGATGTCAGTTGCAATATGATACTAAATCAAACCAGCATTTTATTGTTACATGCACGATATATTATTACATTTCTATTTTTAATAGCCTTCCCTCACCCCCCTCCCATAGAAGTTATCAGAATTTATTTATTGGCTGTCTGAGCTAAGTAAGAAAAAGGCTAAATAGAGGTTATTCATTGTATGAGTGTCACATGTATATGAAAAGGAAGACACACTATACAATATTTTTGAAAAACTACATAAAGCTGCCAAACAACTGCTATCCTTGATCTTAAATGTATTATGGCAAAATATATCTTTTTCACCTTAACCTTTTGTTTCAACTTTGCCAAAACTTTTTTTCTCAGCTATATCCTTTATAGTAAAATCATTATATAGGCAGTCCTTGAGTTACGAATGGAATGGAGCCTGCCCATTCCATTCGTAACCCGAGGATTCATGAGAGTGAATCTGGTACCTTGAATGAGATCACTCCCTGGTTCAGTATTCCCCTTCAATGCTCCCTGCATTCAATAATCGAATGTGCGGCTTATGAAGTATCTCGGGGTGGGGAAGAGTTAGGGTTAAGACTACCCAAGGCCTCCCCTGAACCACAGATATCTCATTCTCCCTCCCCTGGGGTCTCCACGATTGCTTCCCCCCATCCTGCCTCACCAGTTAACTTACCTTATGAAGATCTGTCTCCTCTCCAGCATGTTTTTTTGCCTGCTTCCTCCTTTGTTGTCAGCAAAAGGCTTGATGAGGCCTCCGGCGATGAAAAAAGGAGGCCTGGAAGGCTGCATGCGGGTGTCCGGGCCTCCTTTTTCATCACCAGCGGCCTCATCAAGCAGATCTCCAATGAGAAGGGAGGCCTGGAGGGCCGCGTGTGCACCTATGGGCCTCCTTCTCATCGGCAAAGCACTTGAGGATTGCATCCCTGTAGCCTTCAGCAGCCCTTTTCAAAAAGCCTTTGCCGGTAAGAACACAGCTTTGGAGGGAGGCCTCCATCCCTTCAAACCTCCCCTGGTGCCAACAAATGCTTTTTCCAAAACCTACAGGAATGCAATCTCCCTGCAGGCTTCAACAAGGAAATGGAAAACGGACAGAAGGCCTGAAGGATCGAAGCCTTCCCTCCATTTGCAAATGTCCAGGCCGCAACTTGCATTGAACAGAGGCCTAAAGTGCGAGATTATATGCGATCAATTGCACGAGGTCTAGCACTACTGATCTGGCATGATCTCATAGTACATTAGGGCTCTGTTCTCTATGAATCCACCAAAGGTTTGAAGCAATGAAATAGGCAAAGAAATTGTGACAGAGGAGATCTTCGCATAGGCAAAGTGCCTATAACACCCAATCTGGGGATGGGGGGGCGAATGTTGCAAAGCCTCTGCCGTCATTTGTAAGAGCAAACAACTGCTGTGGTGCTGCAATATTCATAATTTCAGGACTTGTTAATAAACTCTAGGGGCCACTTATCATGTAACTTCGAACATTCGCTAACGGAATGCTTGTAACCCAGGGATTACCTATATTTAATTGTTTTAATTTCTTACAATTTTTTCTTCTAGTAAATTAAAGTAAGCTGAACTGATTCCAGAATCAACACCATGATTAAGTCCAATAAAAATCCACAAAACTGTAGACAATTTCTCGATCTATTCATTGTAACTATTGAAAAAAATAATAAAGCGGGCATGAGGAAAAGATTATATAGTCGTTTCTTCTATATGAGTTCAAGCATTACTTTTAAAACATTTTGCCTGATGAAGAAATCTAGAGACCTTGAAAGTTTGCCCATTATTTTGTACATTTTCACTGATCCTAATTATGGCATTGTGGGATTCTGCATTTCTTCTGTCCTGAGTTTCTCAGCATTTATCATTATTAGTGAGAACATCAGAAAGCCCAAGATTGTTTCCTCCTTAAGGAGCTCAAAGGTCACTTCACCTGTAAAAGGATTGTTCACTTCACACAGAATTCTATTTGATTCGTTGAGTAGTACATCCTCTTCTGAACAATCTTTGTCAAGTGAAGCAGAAAAGCTTTTTCACCTTCTTTAAGTAGACATAGGGGAACAATGTATTTTGTAATCTTCAAAGATTACAAACAATAAATGACCAACTGAACATTCCCTTGCAGTTAGAACAGTGGTTGGTCAAAACTCTATTTTATTTTCCTTTTAACTTGTTTGAAATCTAGTTGCTTTCTTAGGGCTTATTACTTTTTTGTGCTCCCAGGAAGCACACATTTTTAGAAAATCAAATGGACCTGTCTAAATACTAGGCAAGGTTCATTTGACAGGATATGAACAAAAAGATAGATTTAGGCCTTTGTGTAAAAATAAATGAACACATGAAAGAATTTGTGCTTCTCTGTAAAAATCATTGAACTTTTACAACTAGTAGCCACTGCTGGAGTTAAGGCACAACGCAATATTTAACTGTATTAACATTTTTCAAGAAATGGCAGATTAATCCTAAATTTATTTAGTCAGAAGCAAATCTCTCTGTTTATTTGGGAATAAATTTCACTGGATTTATTCCTAAATAAATGAACATAAGATTGAACACAGGATTTAAGGCACTATGCTATTTTTGAAAATGAGGATAGTTACCCATAACTGAAAAGCACAATCTTCTTAACAGAGTTGTGATGGCAACTTTCTCCATTTTTATGACTTCCAGAAGTGGAGCACCAGGTTGCTTTATTTACATACTAGCTGATGACCCGGCTTTACCTAGTATTTATTTATTGGAATGCTGTAGTTGAGCCAGGCTCTAGATTTAGCAGCTTTATGGGCCTCATGCTGCTCTCTCGCACAGTGTCGCGAGTACTATGAAGCCATCAGCACTATTTTTACGGGACACAGATATCCCAATGGGTGTTAGGGGTGTTTTACCCCCAAAGAGTTTGTTCCCAGAGGGTAAGTCATCTGTGTACCAAGTTTGTTTGGAATTGGTCAAGCTGTTCCAGAGCTATGCTAAAACACAGTCACACACACACACGATTTTATGTAGAGAGAGAAGAGATTGAGATCAAGCTGCATATTCACTACTATTAATACTTACTCAAAACAGAATTGCTTGTTTGTGGAAACTACAGTATATGGTCTGTTTTCCAAATATGACATCAGCCAATTATACCTAAGCTTATACAGCATCGAATAGTTGACTTTGAAATGATTTCAACTGATTTGAATCAATAGGTCATGTTTAAATATTGTATAAACATTGTATAAATCAACACAACAGGTATTTTATTAATAAATTTCAAATAACTTTCAGATATAGAAGTTGACAATATTAGTTTCAATTTTCTCAATCCGGATGGGAAAATTGAACACAAAGAAACTGACTATAAGAGATATGAAATGAATCAACCTTAACTCAGGGGGTAATCCAGCCAAAGTACCTGCAATATTAATGACCCTGTAGATTTTTCTATCCCTCCTTTAATTGTGCCAAATACTCTTGGAATATTAGTTTCTTTTGCATGAGGGAATGGAGGAAAAAGTTTAGTCTGGTTCATTAATTAATCTCTAGATTATTAGCTGATGCTTCTTTCCATTCAATATTCATAATTAGATTAGGGGGAATTCAAGTGCAACTAGAACTATTTTCAATAAATACACTTTTTATTATCTGATTTATAATGTTGACTGGATTAGTTTATAACATTGTAATCTGCTGCCAGTTTCTGAGTGGCAGATTCCTTGGCACTTCATGTTTAAACATTTTATAAAGGGACAATGCCTTATGGGAAAACATCTGTCTGAAATTATAGAAATGAACTCACCATTATTATGTTGAGATTCTTTGAGCAACAGAATGGGGACATTTCCCCCCTGCACCAATCCATCTATGTTCTGATGTCAGGAAATTGTCTGAAATGGGTGTGATCATGCTGTTTCTGCTACAAAACTCCACTGTACTAAACAATGTCAAAATTCTCTATACAGTGGTACCTTAGTACTCAACTGCTTTGGAACTCATCAAATTTGGTACTCAATGCATTTTGATACAAAAAAATTGTCCTGGTACTCATAATTTCTTTGGTACTCAATGCATAAACTGGAATCTGTTGGTGTCAGCTGCCTTGTTCCTTAGGGGAAAAATATTCATTACTCATAATTTTTAGTATTCATTGCACCTCCTGGAACCAATTAATAATGATACTAAGTACCACTATACTTCTAAGATTGTATGTCTAGATCTTAAAGAGTCTTTCTGAAATAACATGGCTAAATTCTAAGATAAAAATCCAAAACCTACGAGTCTCACTTCCAGATAAAATTCACTGTGCAATCTTATTATCCATAATTTGCAATATTTATGATAAAAGTAGCTACATTGTATTTATTATACTAAGATTTTCAGTGTGTCCTGAAAAATTTGAAAACACTGTCCATCTCTGGCTTTCCACATTTTGTTGGATTACAAAAATATAGCATTTGGAAGCCTCAACAATTTTACAACTTTAGATAGGTAGATATATTTATATACTTGCATCAGGGACATACACATGACATCATTGGGTGCATATTGTTAATTTGTATTAATGTTTCTTACAGATGGTTGGTGTGTTAGTAACCCCTAATTAATCATGGGAAAAATTTAAAAATAAAGACACATTACAGGTTAGATCACTTTGTGCCCTTCTTACAAACTTTCAAACAGCATGAACTTGCTTTGAAGAAAAGGAAAAGTATCTGATCATAAAGCATCAGAAGAAAATTTACTATGTGAATTTTTATAAACTTATTCAGATAAAAAACTGGCATTTTTATTTTTTTAAAAAAAATATGTAAAACAAAATAAACAAAGAATAAAATCCAGATATTAAGAAATCCTGAGTTTAATCAAAATTAAAAATTTAAATTATAAATTAATATCTGTATTTTTGTATTAGTTGTATGAACTTCAAAATTAATAAATAAGCAAATAAATTACCGAGATTGGAAGATATTTTAAAAACTGTATTTATTTATTAAATTTGTTTGCCACCTCTCTTGCTGCAGAGCAAAGTCAAATAAGGCCTTGAAGGTTTTCTAATATGCTCTATTTGTGCAGGGCAATGGCTCAGCGATTATGATGTGTGGCTTATCAGTGGCAGCCTGAGTTTGAGACCCAAGCATCGTGCGATGGAGTAAGCACTTGTCTTCACCTGGCTCCCGCCCACCTAGCAGTTTAAAAACAGGCAAATGTGAGTAGGTAAATATTTTTGCTCTTTTCAGGCAAAAATAGCGCTAATGGTGAAAATGATGCTATTTTGGGGGTGCTGCAACAGTCGTAAATGTAAAAAACAGTCATGTCACTTTTTTCACTAATGCTGTAACTTCAAACAGTCACTAAATGAACTATTGTGAGAACTACCTGTACTAAGTTCTATCTGGACAGAAGTCAACTAACTTTATAAACTTTGAATTGTGGTTCTTGGAAGTTTTACAGTTGTGTAAACTGTCTGCAAAATACTATTTTAAGAATACTGTGAAAAAAATTGCATAAGAAATTTTTGATCTTCCTATCCTGCATTTCCAGTAATTTTATTTATTTATTTTATTTATTTAGATTTATACCCCGCCTCATTTCCCCGATATTTTATATCCTTTTTCATATTTATTGATCTTTAACTTTAACTTTGCTTGTATTTGCATTTACATGCAGCTGCTGTATTAGGTTTTTATTTTCCTATATTAATAATATAATCGTTCAAGAAATAATCACAAATATGGGGAATTTATTAAAGAATGAATGCTGCATTTGTCTCTTTGTCCATGAACTCCAAGCATAATAGTATAATCACATAAATAATTCAATGTGTAAATATTTTAAAAAATCACACAATCAAAATGCTTGAAAATGTAACATTAACACAACCTTCCTTGTGAGACTATTAGAATCTGGGATGCTACTGACCAATAACCCTAGAAACAGCAAATCCAACTATTGAAGTTTGTGATAGTACTTAAATTGGAAAAAGATGAAAAGAAATAAGAAAGGAAACACTTCCTGGAAAACAGAAAACATCTGGACTTACAGCTGCTGAGAGTTTAAAAGCATTTAAATAATCAAATGAAATCCAGAAGCTTGGCACAGACTAATTATCTAAAAACAAACCTAAAGAAAACTGAACTCCCAACAATTTGTAGTGCAAGTTTAATACTATATAACATTTCTCCTTCCAAGGTACTCACAAAGGGAAGTACCCCAAATCATTAGTACAGTCATGTTCTACAGGTACATTTTAATACAATATACTAGTCTAATTTTTGGTACTTCCATTGTAGGTAGGGTAGGTGGATGGAGAGATGGAATAGACGGATCTTTTATATCAGTCCTGACTATTAACTACTAGCTACTAACATGGTCAAGTCTGTGCATTTTTTTCTGTAATATTTCCAGAAATGGTCTGCTATTGCCTTTGTCATAGGATTGAGCGGGAGTTGGTTGTAGCAGAGATCTGCGTGGTTTTGCACTAGAGAAGGGGTTTCCAACTCATGGCGTCACGTTGTCATCATGTGACGTATGACTTTCCCCCCTTCGCTAAAATGGGGGTGGGCTTGGCCAGCACCTGATGCATCCGGCCTGCGGATTGCGAGTTTGACACCGCTGAACTGGAGGAACACTTGGTGTAAAGAAGCTACATCCTGAAAACTAACATCATTACTTACATTACCACTACTTCTTATAACGTAAGAGGATGGCGAACAAGCAGATATCTTACTTAGCCAATTGCTTAGCAAGGTTAAATCCTTGCAGGAGTGGTTGAACAAAGATGCAAAGAGCAAGAGTATAAGCAGCAGCAGCAGCAGCAGCAGTGCCTTTTTCATCCTTGTTGTCTTTCTTGGTTTCCACAGGACACAGAAACATGCTGTGATGCTGCTCCTTCCATCGCTTTTTGCACAGTGGGATCAATCATGGCTAGGCATTCTACAAAATCTTCTATGCCTGGCTTGCTCACTTCTTTTAAAAGGTCTGGTGGCTGCTTACTCCAATTACCACCTCTCCCATCCAGCTGATTACCACCTCTCCCACATAGCCAAGATGATGGCTATGTTTTTGGCACAAAGCTCTGTGGATCACAGCTGACTCATGCTCTGGCCAATTCTGTATAAAGGGTATTGGTGGGGAAGGATTAGGGACTGCTTCCTGAGCCAGGTATATATAGAAAACCAATTCTCTTCAATCACGTCTTGAATATTATAGTTTAAGAAGCAGCTTTGTCCCCTATCTCCTTTTATAACCAATGCATTTTAGAAACAAAAAAAAAAAAAAAAGACTATGTAGTCGTGTGACTAGAGAACTTATTATTATCCCTATAATTAAATTTCTGTTCAACAATCATTCGGGATCCTCGACCAATTCTTCTTAAGTTGTGGGTGATCAAAATAAACTATATCACTTAGAAGCCAAACAAGACTTTTTATTATTTTATAACTAAATGCACAAGAATTAGTGAAACTTCCTTGCCAAAACAAGCACTTAATATTAACGACTTCAAAATGTGTGCTTTCTTCTTCATACTATATACTTCTATATTTGTATTCTGAACATTACCCACAAACACATGTGCTTTCTCAATAAAAAACAAATTCTATGCCACTAGGTATGATGTAGGAAATGTTATCAAAATCTCAATTTCCTATAATTACATGCTGAATATTTTATACAGGGTGCAACCTAATATTTCTGTAAAGCCTAGGAGGCATATAGCACTATCTGCACAAGAGTAGTTTATCTACCCAAGTGAGCCGTTTGCAAATATCATAGCATAATTACATAGAATACATAGTGCACTTAAAGAGCAGACAAATAAACAGGGCAGCATTTGGGAACTTTATTCAAATGCATGTGGACTCTGAGCTATTATTAAGCAGTATTTAATTTTTTTCTACTATTATTTCCAACTTCTAAATTGAACTGAATTAATGACTTAAAACCAGAATCCCAGTGATATAACAAACATGCAGGGATAGAAGATTATAGTTCCCATAGAAGATTATAACTTCAATTATAAATTCCAGTATCAAAATTCAGAGTTTTTTATGACCTTTCCACCTATTTCAAAACTAGTTTTGTAAAAGAAATACACTTGCATCCAGTGGTGTATTCAACAGAGCATATCCTGTTTCTCCTGAATCCGTTTTTTTGGATTCCAGTGAGGGATCTATGCTGTTTCAGCATAATATGTTCAATTCTAGTTTCCCTCCCTAAAAAGCCCTCCAACTGAGCATATGCAATCCTTACCATGTGGTTTTAGTCTCGCTGTTACCAAATTCTGAAAATATGGCTTTTCCTGCAGATCTCCTTAAACTATTATCTTGTGTGTATATAATACTCTTTTGGATACACAGATACATAAATATCTTCACACAAATAAGTCATTAATATATATGATGCTCTGTGCAGTATTATATGAACCTACATTCTAGAATGTAAGCTTTTCTATGCCAGGTTGTGAACATTTTGAAGTCTTAATAAAGTATTTAATAAAGACTAAAGTCTGTCACTCTGATAAAATATAATTATCTTACTGTACAATTAGGCCCCTGAAAATGACAGCCCCTGAAAAAATGCCAAGTGAGTTGCCCCCCGCCCCCATTTCTTTTTAATTGTACTGATAAAATACAGAAAATATAGAACAGAGCATTCGAATATATGGTACAACCCTCCCCAATCATCCATTTTTCCAGATAGATGATACAGGTCATGACACAAATTATATATGATCATGTAATTTTTTTATTTAAAACCTTTTATAAAATATCAAGAGTAGATAGTATGTGGCACCCAGGAATTGTTAGGAGTACACTGCTTCTGTAAGAAACAACATTACTTAATTCTGGTATATTAGCAAAGATTTTGTACACAACCTTTCATACAAATTTAGAAATTTTCAGCCAATGAAACAATGGCTCTGAAAATTTAAATTTTGTGGGCATCGCTGTATTGGTTAGGCTTAAGTGCCAATGTAACTGCTGGGTTAAGAGGGTTTAAAAGGAGGGAAGATTCCTGGAGAGCAGGAATAAGGGTGATGTTCCTCCTTTTACGTGACTACAGTTAATTTACCCAGGCCTTCCAAAAATAAACCAAACTTCTACAACATACCAAATATAAACTACCAGCATAGGCAGGGTTAAATAATACACTGCTGTAAAATACGATCAGCTAGTTTGTGCTCAAGATGCTCTTGGACAGTCAAAGTATTAACACTGATATGATGAGGCTTTCCCCCAAGTCAAAGTATTTTTCCTTATGAGAACAACACAGACAACAGAAAAGACTGCATCCAAGAGTTTCTCTCTTCAACCTTCTATGACAAAACATGATGGTTATAATCCCAGGATATCCAGGTGTCACTTGGTTGGGGAGGCCTGTTTTATAGCATTTTAAAATTGTACCAATATTAGTAATGCACAAATGTACGAATTAAGAAATGAACAGGTTTTGCAATAATTTAATAATATCAATAGTTTTGTGCATTCGAGTAATGAGAACTTGGTGTCCATACAATAAATAATAATGAGATGGTAGGAAATTTCAAACAAAACAAAAATGCAAGAAACTAGATTAATGTTCAAGTAACTAATTACCTGATAATTTCATGAGAAGTTCAGATGCTGCTTTGACTGACATATCCTGTTGCAGTACATTTGCTGGCACTTCTTGTGGTTTGGGATTCTCCTTAGGAATACTTGGGGCAGATACTTCAGATTCATGACTGAAACCATAACTGGTTTTAGACAACGTGGAGCTTGCACTGTCCTCATCTTTCGGTTCTTCTTTCACTTTAAATGTAGGTGTCAAGGGTTCTTTTTGATTTGCAGCTAATAGAAAAGGGGGAACAGTGAAAGGAAAGTATCTTCATTAAACTTCTAAAAAATTAAAATACGTATTTTTCCTAGCATTCCTTTCTTTGCCTAACTTGCGTAAACTAATCACATGGCCTTGGTTCCTGTGGCAAACTATATTAAAAGAATTTGCTAGGCTTGAAGGCAACAAAGAAAACAAGAAAATGTATGGTTTCAAATAACCATCTCAGATTTAAAATCCTAGATTTTCGAGGTTTGAACTGACCTTTTATAAAATGTAATGGAAAGTGATCAATATTATTCTGCATAGTGAATTTGTTGTGTAAGCTGCCTTATAATATTATATAATTTTATATATACATTGTGTTGTAAATTTATAGAGATCGTAACCGGGGTGGATTTCAACTGGTGTATCAACCAGTTCCGTCAGTTTAAAAAAAAAATGGGGGGGGGGTTGGCCCCTCCTACCCATCTACACGCTATAGCAGTGGTGGCAAACTTTTAAGGTTTCGTGCCAAAAATGCATGTGTACATGCGTGTGCATGGCCCTGTACCCCTGCACCCCATCCACGCATGCACCCATACGTTTTACCGTGACCTCCGCACACCCCCGCCCCTCCCGCATGAGCACACAATCCCCAGAGCCACAACACAGCTGTTCATGCTTTTCGCACTGCTCAGCTGTGCTTCTAAACACGGTAAAACCGAGTACCATGGAGTAGGGGCGGGTGGGCGGACGAAGTCTTCACGGATCCCAGGAGGGATGGCTCTGTGTGCCACTTCCAGCATGAGTGCCATAGGTTCACCAACATGGCACTATAGCTACCTTTATTCGCTCTGTTTGCAGCACAGCTGATCGGCATGGCAGCTGTGGCAGTTGTCTTTCTTCCTAGGGGATTCTCCAGGAAGTTTGTTTCTTTGTGTGGATAGGAGGGGCCAAAAAAAAAACATGTATTTATTTAAAAAAATTTTTTTTTAGCAAAAACTGACCGAACCGGTTTGCTACAACTTGCCCGACCTTAATGAACAGTTCACCCGAACTGGGCTGAACAGGTAGAAACCCAGCCCTGATTGTAATGTATTCTCTTATTTTTTATTATTCAGTTAGTTTGAAATGTTTTAACTGTTTAAATGTTTTAAATGCTTCTAACAGCATTTATTTTTAATTTTAAATGTAATTGATTAGTTTATGATTTGATATGTTATGAAACACTGCAGAAGATTCTCTATTTATTGGCTCTATTGTTCCTTTCTTGAATCTACTGCCTCTACTTATAACTACAGTTGGAACTTCCATTGCTAAGCATGACAGTTCTATAAATTGCGCCCAATTTTACAACTTTTTTTGCCGCAGTTGTTAAACAAATCAGCACAGTTGATAAATGAATCATGTGGACATTAAGCAAATCTACATTTCCCTCATTGAATTTGCTTGTCAGAAGTCGACTGGGTAAGGTCATAAATGGTGATCATGTGACCCAAATGCTAAAACCATCATAAATACATGCTGGTTGCCAAATACCCGAACTTTGATCGTGGATGAAAATGTTGCGATGGTCATAAATATTAGGATTTGTTGTAAGTCACTTTTTCAGTTCTGTAGAAACTTTGAACAGTTGCTAAACAAATGGTTATAAGTCAAAGACTCCCTGTATAAGCCCTTCCTTTCCAAGCAATGATCTGAATCTAAGGAAATTCTCTAACATATATAGAGGTTAGAAAAAGCTGCTTTAGAACCTGATAATGGTTCATTAACATGAAATTCATCCAATTTATAATTTTCAGAGCTTCTTATATATAGTTCCAAGTTAGCTAGCTAACTCTACCTTGAACAGGGGCTACAGCTACAGGTTAATAAAAAAGGAGTGAGTGAGTGAGTGAGTGAGTGAGTGAGTGAGTGAGTGAGTGAGTGAGTATGTATATCTATGTGTGTATATACATATACCATTATGTATTAGTTTTTTGTGTGAGTGCTTGGAACTTTTATGACTGAAGATCCCCAATACTAACCACAATAAATCCATATAAATAAAATAAAATAGAGATCCATACAGGTTATTCCTACACCCACATAGCACACTGAAATAATTTGCCAATTTTTCTTGTCATCCATTCCTGACATTCTTACAAAAATAATAAAAAGCCTTTCTACGTTTTTGTCCAGCAGAACAAAAGTAACGTTTTGTGCTGATTGATAGCAATAAATATATCTTAGATGTTATAGCTGAAATACTTTAAAAGGCATTTATGACCATCTCATTCAACATATCTCTATTTCATAAATTAAAAGAGAGGTGTCCAGCTCACAAGAATCTTCAATATCGGCACTCAAGTTCAATAAAGTTAGTCTTATTACCATACCTATAGCACGGAGATAACAGATTGATGATTTTCAGCTTCCAATACTTGAATATAGATGTAATAGACATTTATAGAAGAAAAAGGCACTATTTCAACATTTAGTGTTTTATAAAGTTATGAACCTCACAGAATGGCTATGCCTGAAAGTGCCTTCAGTGTCCCAATTACTCACAAGACTGACAGAACACATACATCCTTTGGGACAAGAATTATCAATGACCCATCTGTGGATTCCTCAAGCAATCCCTTCAGGACAATCTAAACAGATTGTCCCAATTGGACTTCGCCCTGGTATTTTTTTTCTTTTTCATTTCTTTAATTGCCCTTGCTGTTTTGCTCATTTGCAGAGCAGCCTGCATTGCATTGATTTGGGCCAAAGCAAGTACTTTTCTTCAAAAAGCTGACCGAAAACTATCCTCAGAGTCTTTCTCATAACTCATATATTTGTTCGTTCATTTGACAATAAATGGAAATGTTTCCATTTATTGGAAACATTGCTAGTAAATCCCTCAAGTCCACCAAATAAAACATTGTTTTATGGAACGGATCTGTTAGGTATTGCCATGTTGGTTCAATGCATAATTCCATAAGTTGTTTTAGATGCACATTGTTCTGATCAATGGCTTTAATTTCTTTCTTAACATAACATCTTTCCCTTGTGTGGCATTGACACATCTACCAAGTTTAGATTTTCATCTAAGAGATGTATCTCATTCCTTCAGTGACTTTATAACATGTTGCTAGGTAACAGTGCACACAAGTCAAGTTTGAGGACCCTTTTATTAAAGACACTATAAAATAAATGTTTCGGTCCTTTTTGCATGAAAGAGCTCATCTGGGTCCTTAGTATTTCTGTTTGCTGAACACTGCAGAACTGCTTATCAATTTCTGAATTAAAAAACAGGCATCAAAAGAGAAGGTGCTTTCAGTTTTCAGTCCCTCTCTCCCTACAAAACTTGGTTTTGCATCTATTTCAAGCTGTAGTATTCATTTAACCCATTTAAGGCACAATCTATTATCATATATTTAATTTATGACATGAACTTAAAACAACATAATCTAAAATACTGGGTTAGTATAACAAAGAAGGTAAAAATTGATTATAGGTGTAAGCCTAGCTTCAAAAAAGATCATCATCTTAAGAGAAATCATTTCCCGTCCTTTCAAATCAGTATACTTTAACAGATGAATTTACCAACATGTTTCTAACTTTCTCCAATATATATTTATAATAGTTTTTCTCTAAGAAGATTTCACTATGTAATTTACTCTTTCCAGGAATTTATAAGCCTGTACCTTGAAAAAGCTAGAATAAAACATTTCATTAACTCCATTATTTTCATATGTCTCAAAACTGCATTCATTCAGTTTCATTTCTTCTTGGTTTTTCTTTCCATCCTTCCATCCTATATTTATTCCACCCCGGAGTAAAAGGATTAAGAGCATATTGAAAGACTCAACCAAATTCCTATGTGATCACCAATACCTTGTATACTTGGCAGTTACTGTGGAAAGGGCCTTCCCAGAATGCTGAGGAGTGCTTTCACTACAAAGGTTAGCAAAGCACCAACTCAGATGTCATTTTTTAAATGTCAGACAAATAGTTTTGCAAGTTCTTACATCCTGTAAATCAGTTTAAACTGTTTCATTTTGGTAGTTGTTTCCTCTTATATATTTTCGGTTTTCATTGCATTTTTGAAGTGTTTTAAACCACCCAAATCATTTTAAATGATCTGATTATAAATACAGAAGAGAACAATCTTAACAAGGCAAGGAAGAAAACATTGGCCTCTTCAGCCAAGCAAATTGGAGAAGGCTGTTCACAGTGAAGGAGCTGAAGTTACCGGTGTTTAGCAGTAGCCCATAGAAGTAGAAGAGCTTAGATACTGTGGCTCAAACATTTCCTTAAGCCTATCCCGAAACATCCACTTTCCCTATTACTGCTGAAAGCACTGCAATTTTTCTTCCCTTGGTCATAAGAAGAATCATGAAAATACTTTTTATAACCATCACTTTATTCTGTAATTGGGGGAGAAAGGGGAAGGTATCCCATACTGTACCTCTCTGAGAAACCTTTCTCATCCTCAGTACATAAAACTGCATTTTAAAGTTAATTAATAGATATCAAATATCTGTGAGGAATTACCAAGGAAAGGGTGGTATATATTCTGCTGATCCTCAATTTCATTTAGTACTTGCATTTTCTGAGATGCAATGCGCACTGGTGATCAATTAATGTCCATTGAAAAGGGCACTGTCAGTCTCCAAAAGGCTGAAGAGCTACAGGTCACACTTCCCAAACATATTTTCTCTATAGCAGCTTCTGAAAATTCCTCAGCCCTAAATCACAGTAATGTAGCTGCCATATTTTTATTTTTTCTTTCTTTAGTAAATGTTGAATGGGGAAATATTAAGAAAAACCCTGACCGTGGGGGCACAGAGCACATTATAGCTTTTTTTAAGTAACATAAATGTCAAGTTAAAGTTTTGAATGTGTTAAGAAACACTGTATATACTTTATTAAGTAACTTGTGTTCTAATGACAGATATGCTGTATGCCATCGGTGATACCCTGACTTATGTGTAAGTGATCTTTCTGGCTGTAGCTTCAGGATTCACCTAAGATTATTAGTGTAAATGCTGCTGTGTTGTTATAACAAAAAAGAATAAAACTATTTGTTTTAAAAATGCTCAGATTCAAAAGCTAGAATCTATCCACTGATTCGTTTCCAAAGCAGTTTTACAGAGCAGCCTGAGTCTAAGTGGCCAGCATGATTAGACGTTGTCTGAACCCAGTTGAAATTGTACTACTGTACATCATAATCTCAGTAATTTCTGCAACCAGATTCATTGGGAGATTAGGAAATTGGGGTTTTTTTTAGAGTTGCTTCAAACTGGACAAGTCTATGCTCTCATTGTAATATGTCCTTTTACAAGTACAAAATTAGGAGTAGATAAAAGTCAGTTAAAGCTTACTCAACCAATTTCAGAAGTGAATTATTTCAACATTCAATGCAGAGGAGCCAGGGCAACTAACCCCTTTGGAACTTCAGAGTAAAGTAGCTTCCTATTGGTAGGAACTTTTGTTTTATCCTGTTGCTAAGTTATTCCCCTCTTCAAAATCCAAGATATGGTGCATTGACTTCTTCCTAGGCTTCTCTGCCAGAGGAATAATTTTGCTACAAATTTAAAAAAAAAATGAAAATGGGGAAAGACAGCTGAGATTCACTGTCAACAATCAGAATAGGGATACAAAAACACTCTTATTACTTCAGGGGATGAACACACGGAGGTTCACTCCAAATCACCAAATATTTGACTGAAGTGTTTAATAAAGCAATTTGCAAAAATTCCCATATGAAACTGCCCTACTTGTTCTTCTTGGACTAATACTGAGATTTAAATTTAACTATTCTATTAATTTTGTATTTCTGTTGTAAGTCTTGGCGATATAAGCTTTAGTGCTTTTAGATGCAACCCAGTGTAGAGAACCTTTGGGGCACAGTGTCCACCACAGTGCACAGCTACCAAAATAATGATGTTAGTTGATAGGATCAATCGTAGAGATCCATTTACCAAATAATGAACTATACCAGGGGTAGCAAACGTGTGCTTTCATGGCGGCGTCATGTGGCGCATTGGGACTTTTCCCTTCACTAAACTGGGCAGGGGAAGGGCCAGCATGTGACGCATCCAGCCCGTGTCCCGCCATCTTGACACCCCTGAACTACACTCCTAAGAAACTCTCTCCTAGTGCTGTGGGACATTGGTGGCATCCAAAGGCAATCCTGAAAATAATTATGTAGGCATAATGCATATTTTCATTACGCATTTAAATGCATTATTTTGAGAGAAAACAGCATTTAAGACATGGGTGTTCAAAATTTGTCTTACCTGGGTCACATTAAATGAAGAGTAATTTTTTTGGGTTGCATATAAAATACATAATATAGTTTTATACTATAAAATCACATAATGTTAAAAGTTTGTGGGGCCGCATTACTAGCTGTCTAAGCTGCACGAAACCTCCCAGACCATGGGTTAGACACAGATGATTTAAGATGCCTGGAAATATATTTTAATATCTTGAAGAGATTATTATTTTCATGGTATAAAAAGCATAAGAAAATGGCCCTTTTGGGCCAGAGAAAAAAGTTCGATATATCCTTACCTGAAAGCTTCATAAGAAAATCTGAAGCCATCTTGACTGATATATCCTGACTGAAAAGTGCTGATGCTGTATTGGTCACAAAGTCAATGGAGTCTTTTAGTTTTGCACTGTTGGCAATTCTGTCAACAACATTGAGGGCTAAAGAGGGGCTAGGGGCACTGCTGTCATCTTTGGGTTCTTCTTTGACTAGCAGAGGTGGGATGATATTTCCCACCTGCCCAAGTGCATCAGGAGATCTAGAGGAAGCAGTAGTTCCTACATGGTCTGTTCCTCCATCTATCTCCTGATCCATTCTGGAGTTGTCACTCAGTAGTGGTGAGACCTTGACATCCATTTCTGGAATCTCTTCCTTCACTTTGGTTTCTGTCCTCAGAAAGTGTTGGTGGCAACGCATGTGGAGTTTCAGACTGAAATGGCGAGAGGAAGTAAATGGACATAGCTGGCACTGAAATGTCTCTCCCCGGTCCTGGTGTTGGTGAACCTAATTCAGTAATAACAACAACAGGAATAATAGTATATCTCTGAAATTAATACAAATCCCTTGTTAAGATCAGAGAGATCTACAAATGAATTATATAGATAGAATCTTATAAGGACTGTGAGAAGGTAGAAAATTCAATTGACAAAGTCATTGATAAGAGATTATGGGAATTATCATCTAAGATACATCAGGCTAGTTACCTCTTACTGATTTATCATCTCCCTTCCTGCCCTGATTTTTCTTTCTTATAATGTTCTGTACATTTCATTTGAGGATCTCAATGATTTTAACAGAGTAGGTCAGCATTCAGAACTCAAAGTGGCTGTCCTATATATAAGAATTTAATGATGAATATTTGGCTATATAAACATTTGTCCAGAAATCACTGAATAAAAATAATCAAATTATTAAAACACTGGGCTACAACGCTCATTGCTTCCCAAGTTATATCCAAAAACAAGTATTTCCTAGGATGTGTGTGTGTGTGTGTATGTCTATGTACGTATGTATATACACATACATAGATATGTGTGTGTGTGTGTGTGTGTGTGTGTGTGTGTGTGTTTTCTGAGGTTTTCGCAGGTGTTTGTAAGTCTTTGATTATTCGGGCTTACTCCTGTGTAAAATTGGAAGTATCTTGGTGACATTTTGATGAGGTCACACTGGTCATCTTCAGGCTCGTGCTTTCACCTTCGTGCTTCTGGGAGCAATGCATGATCGTAGCTGTCTTCTTTCCTTAAATGCCGGTGGTGGTGTGGATTGGTGGCTGGAATGGTGGTTGGTCATGTTTGGATTGGTCGGTGGTTTGGGATGGTGATTAGTCATGTTTGGATTGGTCGGTGGTTGGGATTGGTGGTTGGGATGGTGACTGGTCATGTTTGGATTGGTCAGTGGTTGGGATTGGTGGTTGGGATGGTGATTGGTCATGTTTGGATAGGTCACATGACGAATGTGATTTTGTCAAGACGTTGCCACTATCTTTCTAAAGACAAGCTAACAATTACATGGGAAGAAACCCAAGACATCAACTTCGTATATGTATGTATAATTCCAAAGCTCTGAAAGGAGATGACCTGGCCAAAATATGCATCAGTCAGTGGCTTTACACGGGAGAGTTCTTAGTTCCTTTATGACTGCTGCAGCTTCTTCTAAACTGAATTTTAATTGTTTTCCATTTATCTAATCACCAGACTTAATTCTTTAAGATGTTCACTCAGCTCTTTTCTCTCCTTTGTGGCCTGTGAGAAGTTGTAAACGGTAAAGGAGGATAATGGACTAGATGTAGAATGAAGGATGATTTTTTATTGGCCATGTGAAAAAAAAAGTCCTGAAGGATATTCCTTCAGGTAATGTGGTTGCTATGGGCTTTGTGTTTGATGAAAATGGAGAGTGAGGAAGGGGAATGGTATCATATTTGTAAATTATTTAGTCTTGTCTTTTTGAATGAGGTATCAAAAAATGAGTGAACTCAAAGTAATCTCATGATTCCTATTCCCTCTGTTCCAAATAGCACGTAAATATTTTTAAAGTCCTCCTTGTATGAGAGTAATTACATGCAGCATAACTGATATCAAAAGGTGCATCCACATTTGACATATATGTTGTGGACTAGCTTCAAGGATTTTGTAGCTGCCATTTGAAAAACCTGACACAAATTTCATTGCAAGATAACTCACCGATTACGGGCTGCAAAAATCCAGGCACTCACCAGATGGCAGCAAACAGGTCCAAAGACCCCTAATTCTTACTACTATCTAATTGTCATTTGACATTTTGCATCCCAGTTTCATTACTGCTAGTTTTACCACATACAGGACTTTGCTTGGTGCTCTTTATTTTAGATAATGGTTGTAGAATTTTGACAAAAAAGCAAGCGTGATTGGAAGAACCATGACACAATTACTTTAGGAAACAAGTAACAGAGAATGTAAATGCAGACAGCCAGGTCCAAGGCAGCATTTTGACAGGAAAAATAACCATATGCCTCTTTGAATTCTCAAAAGCATCTCTGCCCAGAAAAGAAATTCATCCCATAGTTAGCTTATGAGAGGATTACAAATAATTTATTTAGGACCAGTCTTTCACATATATTACATTTTCCTAGCTGATATAACAAAAAAAAAAAAGAGAGATTGGTTATCCAATCTGCTATATGATAGTTATTAAAATTAGCCCTCTGTTTTTAAAAACCTTCATTTTCTTTCACTAATCTTTATATTTTATTGGTAATTTTTAGCTAGTTTTTTTTCTTTTTGCAAGTATATAGGCTCACTTTGAAATAGACATGTCTTCCTTTTCTTCCTTTAAAAGGCCATCTTTTTTCCCTCAACAATTTGCACTGAAAATAAAAATAGTATGTGTGATGAAATAGCTACCATATGCAAAATATTTTACATTACTATGGACATTTATATTACTTAAAACTTTGAGGCTGAGATGTAAACAGATAACTGCATTGACATAATGAATTTTTCCTGCATTTAAGAATATTTCTTTGTTATAAGAATACTTTTTTCTTTGAAATCTATCGCATTTTTATATACAGTATAACAAATTAATGTTCCTTTGGATATTCTAGAATTTGATAAATACATCAATATCACTGTGCTTTCCTTTCCATACACAAATGTGGTTTTCTGCAACTCCCTTATGTACTAATTAATGTCTATTGCATAACTCAGTTGAAGCCACAATTTATGAACTACAATTGTTCAGATTCAATGAAGTCAACGAGACTAAGATGTGACCCAAAATTGGGTTTTGTAGAAGATAGAAAAAAAAGTTCAGAACAATCCAGAGAAATGGGTTGAGAATAACAAAATAAGTGACAAATATGCAAAGTTCCACAATTAAAAACTAGAAAGTAAAATATCAGGAGGAGATTTTGCTTACCAAAATTATTTGTGACAACATTCATAAACTGTAATTAATAAAATGAATCAACAGTACTACCTAAAAAGGCAAGTACCAGCTTAGTTTACTTCTCATCAAAATATTTTTATTTATTTACATCCTATCTTTATTTTTTGTAAATAACTCAAGGTAGTGAATGTACCTTCAGTTATTTATAATACTGAATATTCTTTCCTCCTCCTGTTTTTCCCTACAACAAGTGTGTGAAGTGGGTTAGGCTGAGAGAGAGTGACCCAAAGTCACCCAGCTCCCTTTCATGTCTACTCTAAAGCAGAACTTGAACCCATAGTTTCCTAGTTTTTATTTTGGTGCCTTAACCACTATACCAAACTAGCTTCAAATGTATTTATTTGTTGAATTTCTATGCTCCCATCTCATTATCTAAAGCAAATCACTGGAAGTAATTTATTTGGCTTTGAACAGACCTCCCTCTTTGATATTGAATGCAGTTCTGGCCATGACATTTGGCGAGCCAATCAGAAAAACTAGAAGAGGTTCAGGAAAGGGCAATGCAGATGATTAGTAGACTAATATCAGCCACAAACAACAACCAGAGCCACTAACATAAGCAACATTATTGTTCTCTACTTAAATTAAAAGAATCTCCCCAGACTGCTCACCTTCCCCTGGGACAGACCAGGTAATGCTTCATGGATCTTGGGAGAGTCAAGCTTATGCCTTTTGCTATACAAGTGTGATGACCCAGGGCTGGGCACAAAAGCAACACAGCCAGAGTGAAGGCTTAATTCCCTTTTATTGCTCCAACTTTCCACCCCCAAAGTTCCCACAGTTCACTGTAAGTCCACGAGCAAAGCTCCAAACACACATACATCTTCACACGTTCCTGGTTGCTGTGAGTCCAAAGAAGCCAGTTTTGAGGGCAAACATAGTTCAGGAAACTTGGTTCCAGAGAGTCCCCATCGCATGGAGGGATCGCTGGGGCTGCAGCACAACCTGAAGCAGAGCTGTGTCACTGAGTACTTGCTCATGGCAAGAACCGACTCCTCAGCTCTTGTAGGAAATCACCAACATCCTCCAAGTTGGACTGGCAGCATGGGTCATCTGGAGGGTTGACCAGTCCCTCCCAGGCAGACTCAGCTGCATCTCACATTTCACTACTAATGTGAAAGTTGGCTGACCAAGAACTGCCATTGTTTGCCCGGTGTGCTGCGACTGGTCAATGCTGCTGAGGTTCATCTGCTCAATTTTTTCTGGTAGTCCCTCCAGGATCTGACTTTGGGTCTGGTACTTCCATTCCTTTGACTTGATGATATCCAAGGGTCCCATTGATTTCCAGTCCAAGATCGTGGTCCTTGCTTCCCTTGTCAAGGTAATTGGCTGCTCTGTCACTGGCCGCTGGGAAACTGGATGGGCCCCAAGGTGGTCTTCTGCCTGGTAAAGCTCCTGGGGCCTAGCCATTGGATGTGCATTTTGAGCTGGGTCCATTTGGTCAACTTCAGCCAAAGCCTCTGCTGCTTTCTGGGGCATCGAAGGGAACTGCAGACTCTCCTTGATTCTTCCGTGGGCTCCACTGATGCCTAACCTTTCTCCAGTTTCCTTCCTTCCCTGAGTCTTCTCCGCTGCCCAGGTAGACCAGGTAAGTGGTTGGGGCTCAGGACCCCAGACAGCAGCTCTGGTTCCATCCGTTCTTCAACCTCCACTTTTTAGGGAATGTTGTTGAGAAGGTGGTGACACTTCAACTCCTGCATACCTTGAAGGAAGCTGATTA